>QMFG01000622.1:511-41132 GCA_003314545.1 Ramaria sp. MG151 | reverse complement strand
TTTTTTTTTTTTTTTGATGCTGTCCTTCAAATCGCGGTTATGGAAGGCCGAGTACCTGGATTCCTGTCTGAATACCAAAAATAACTCAATGCCATTCTTATAGGATACACTGTAGAGCCTTCACATATATATGTTGTCCGACAGTGTGGGTGGTCTCTCGCGAAAATTAGGGTGCAGATAAAGATGATGCTGGAATTGGAAGTGATGTGGAAACAGCCACAACATCGACGAACGTTGAAGCAGAGATAACATCACAGATCTGTCAAGCCTATTGAGTAGTATTAGCCTAAGCCCAAGCAACATGATGATTTACGTACCGACATTGGATTATGACCTCAGATGTAATCTAGACATAAACATAACTGATCTTACGTTACCACACCCTAATCGTTATCTGGAGGGTACTCCCTGAGTTATTCTTGCGATAGAGGCCAGACTTCTAATCAACGTAGAAACACGGCTTGGGATACCAATTGCGCAGGGTGTGGAGCACGGAAAGATTTTCTCAATCCATGTAAAACCGGACGTTTCCAACATGGGTGGTGCACTGCATTTTCCGACCGCGATTACGATAAGCGCTTCTCGTGCTCCCGTCTTGGCAGGCGGGCTTCCGCAAAAGAAACTAGCCTGTACGTTTTTGCGGAAGACGGGGTGCTCGGTGGGCAGATCTGAAGATGCTGTCCGAGAAATATTATGTTTCAGAGAGGAGTGGGAATGGAAAAGGTGCCATGAAACACAAAGAAGCTGGAAAGAGTCTCAGAGGGTCCCCAAAGTTCGCGAAATTGATAATTGATATATGCTCGTTGCCTGATCGCTTGCCTAGAAGCCCCAAGGGCACTAAGGTACAATCGGTAAGGCGTTTTGGTTGTGCAATTGTTCTTGGTGGGAATCTCACCTTGCCGGATCTCGCTTGGAAGATTTTTCGGGGTTGTGCGCAGGAAGGCACATGGCCGCTCCGAACCTGCGAGGTTGTGCCCTATATCCTAAGGAATTCTGTTCCAGCAATACCTCAGATAGGACAATGACGAGGACTTACCCAGTAAACTAGAACTGGTAATTGTATAAGAATAAAAGAACCGAGGCCAGACGAGAGAAGACAATAGCCGCTGTCTCCAAAAGTACCGCCTTAAGCTGACCCTTGGGACACGTTCTAAATATTACCGTTCCCGGCAGACACGTTTATCGTGAGTCGTGTCTTAATCCAAACAAACTGGCGCAATTGATATTACAGATAAGAGCAAGTTTGGGAAAACTTTTTCACAGCCCGACAGGCTTGCCTGTCTCAGAGTCTCTTGTAAATTCCCCCCTCTTCACTCCTCCCACCAGGCAGCTAGGAAAGACAGGCAGCAGCAGTGAGCGATCTCTAAATTCTCTATGCTATGATATCCAGCTCACTGCTTCATAGGGTCTGAAGAGGGGTCTTGGTCTTGTCTATACCTTTATCACCATGTAAGTGGTCGTGGATGCTCGGTTTTCTCGATTGGCATACTTAAACAGGCTTCCATGTCCCAGTTCTCGACGCGACATCCGCTATGCAATCCAGCACATCTACTAGTATACACGAGACACACCCGACCTCCTTTAATGTTGTACATGGACGTCCCTCCTCTTACAATGCCGACCTTCAGGACTCGAGTCCAGCTGGACGACCATTTGCCTTCATCCCTAAACGGAGGTCCGGCAGCGCGACTCCGACGAGACAAACCCTCGGTGAGGAAAGCAGCGCGTCCCCCAGTCCAACACCGGGACAGATTCGATTAGTTCAGGAGACCGCACCGGAGGATTCAGCAACGCCGCAGAACACGCATCGTAGTTTCTGCACATTTCCCCGCATCAAGCCAGAGCTATCCCGTGGGCGAGTACCACAGGCTGACACCGAACTTCCTAGCTCAACGCCGTCGTCAAGCGTTCCCCTAGAGATGGATATCATAGAGGCCCCCGCTGTTCCGTCTTCAAACCAGCCAGAGACACCTCCTTTATCAGAGCCAGTCCTTCCCGCGTTCTCAGAAGGTTCCGGCTCTGTATTCCTTCCCCGTAAGAAGAGTGGCGAGCTCGTCAAACCGTCTCTTAAGTCAACCGGGTTCATAGCGTGGGCTGCGTCAAGTACAGCACGGGCTCGCACGAAGAGTGCCCCAACCACACCCATGGGAGCGAAATCCGTGCACTTCGACGCGCATCTCGAACACGTCAAGCTTTTCCTCGCGGAGCAGAAGCCACTTGCGGTAAGCAGGGACGGAAGTCCGACAGAGACGAGCGAGGGCGACACCACGGATACCAGTTTTCCTTTCCCTCGTATGACTAGTGTAACCTTACGCCTCAAACCCATCGTACTACCCCAACCCCTTTCTGAGCCATGGACATTCGATGTTCGGCTCGAGAACTTAACTCTGGAGGATACAACACTCGTGGGTCAGGTGCTTGTGCGCAACGTTGCCTTCACAAAATGGGTTGCCATGCGCTTTACATTGGACTCGTGGCAGACCACGAGTGAAGTCGCTGCCCGTTATCTCGCTTCACTACGTAACAACACCTTTGACCGCTTTGAATTTCGAGTTCGCCTTGCGGACTACATGAATGGCATCGAGTCCAAGAGGCTTATTTTTTGTGTAAGATTTTCCGTGGAGGGGCGACAGATGTGGGACAGCAATGGGGGGAGAAATTACGAAGTTGGTTTCGAAAAAGTTAAGGAAGACCCGGCCAGTCAGACACATGGACTATCACTACCCTCACTCCCAGGAACCAAAAATTCATCTGCATTGGTAACAGACCTTCGGAGGCAACTCGAAAAGGTTGTGCTGGGTGTGCCAGGCGGCGGCTCTCTGGCAACTGTGTCCTCCTTCAATCATAAGAAACCACGTGGTCTTCGCGTATGGCTGGGCGATCGCGCTTTTGGAGGCGACGACGACGACGACGATCCAACTCCTCCCTTTCGTCCCCGTTCCCGCTCTCCGTCACCCCTTGACGACCAGAAGAAGACATCTGGTACGCCCTCTCTCTCCAATAAGGATGTCCCACTCTCAGCACGGTATGATTTCGGGGCGAGTCTAAGGAGCCCCACTTGGATTCCTCCGCAGGTGCATACAATGACGCCCGCTTCACCCTCCACGCCTAGACCAAAAGTCTCTCAGCGTCGTCCACGATCTCCGCCACCTCCTGCGTCTACTACTACTACGGCTCAATTCCCCCATGCGGGCCAGCACCGGCGTAGCACGACCCGTCCTTCAGATACCAGCCCCACAGGCGTCCCTTATGAAATTAGGTCACAAGGATCTCCACGTGATTCTGCTGACTTTAGAATTGAACGGGTGGAAGGCGACGACGCTTGTGACGAGGACAGGCCTCGTCGTCATACTCGTGGCTGGGTACGAAACTCCTCATTCGAGCGGAATGCCGGGGATAAGTCCCCACTCAAAAAAACGCCTCCTGGAATGCCTACAGTCATTCCACCAACACCACCTCTACAAGGGTCCGGATTTCATTCCAGCGGCGAGGGAAGTAGCAATTCCTCGCCATCCTCGCCATCCTTATCCCCTTCAAATTCTCATGAACCGCTTGACACCATGTGGCGAGCGGTACGTCGAAACGAAGACGAACATTCTACTTCTACACCTCCTTTCTCAAGTTCCTCGTCCACTCCAACAAGTGTGTCACCACTATCACCTCACGAAGAACTTCCTCGGGCTGCGAGCGACAATAGCTTGGCGATGACTACCACTCCAGGAAGGACAAGTGGCCAGCGTCCGCCAATCAATTCAACACCTTATTATTCTTTTCTAGATCGGTATGTCGATTCAGCTTTTCCACTTTTGCGTAAGATAACAGGAGTGACCTGCAGGTTCTGTTTCTTTACTGGCGTCACCAATTACTATCCTCATTTCAATAACGCTCCAGATGGTGCCTCCCCTCGTCGAATTCAAAATGCATCGACAGTCGAAGACTATTTCTCGCAAACTCCTCCACACCACGGTGATGTACAATCTCCCATCTCAAGTTCTAGTCCCTCGGTCTCAGACCGCATGAATCGTATACACTCGCCTATCCCCGATCTTTCATCCAACCATGGCCTCATGACATCCTCTTGATACACCCATTGATTTCTCCCAGTATATCGACGCCTTTGAATTGTCGGTGAATGAATGATGTCAAGCTGGACACGGATACACCTTACAGACGAAATGCAATGCAAAATGCAAGTCAGGAAGAGATTGTTGGTTTATCTCTTAAATTTCTCTCCTGTCTCTTTCTATCTTTTTTTATTCTCCGTATGGACATTTGGCTTTGTTCCCCATCTCAGCATTTGTTATCATTGCTCGGTCCAATCTCAGCATTATCAACCGTTCCATACGGTATCATGTATTGTATCACTACTTCAATGCGGCCGCACAAATACACGTAGAGTGGCATAATTAAGTTAGCTGAAACGCTTTCGAGCACCCCACCGAGCCATTGTTCCTGTTGGTGGTATAGGCGAATCCCCCGCTTGCTTCAACATGTCGGCTTGTGAGGGCAAAGGTCCAGTTTGCCTGCCTGAAACTGGACCGGATGATGAACCACCTACAGATCCACCCAATCCCGGAATTCCAGGAAGTCCAGTATCCTCACCAGCGCCAAACCTTTGTCCAGAGTAGCTGTCTTGAGGGTCAGGACCATATGCATCATCTTCACCCTGCCACCCTGGGAAACCTGGCACCATCTCTTCCTCCTCTTCCTGGCCGCCACCTTCTGGGGCCGCTGGAGGTTTCTCGCCACCCGCGCTGAATACAGCATTGGCATCACCAGGACGTTCACGTGACCAGAAACGGGTCGTATGGTCATTGGACGCCGAAACGAGGAGATGCCCGAGTGGGTGAAAAGCAATGGACCAAACATTTGAATCGTGTGCTTCAGCGAGAGTTGCACGAGGGCCTGGCTGGAGAGTTGAGGACAGTGTATGACTAGGCGGAGGTGCTGTAAGATCCCAGTGGAGGATAGACCCTTCTGAACCACCTGAGACGAGCAGGGGATGAACGGGGTGCCATGCCACAGCTGCAATAAGGTGAGACGGTGCTGATGCAGACATGCACCAACGACTTACAGCACACTTCCTTTTTGTGACCCTTGAGAGTTCGAAGCTCTTTCATGGCGCGGATATCAAAAACTCGAACCGTCTGGTCTCGTGACGCGCTCGCCACGAGGTCACCATTAGGTGACCACGCAAGGGCTTGGACAGTATTCTTATGTTGATGACTACATATAAATGAATATTGAAAACACCACTGCTTTTGGTTGCAAACTTACAAAGTAGAAAGACACGTTCCTGTTCTAGGATCCCAAAACTTAACGAGATTGTCTTTGCTACCTGAAACAAGGAGGCCTTTCGTTGGATGCCATTCCACACACTTAACATCCCATCCATGACCTGTGTTACAGTTATGTCCGCTTGTGTGTATGAGATATCCTGGAAAAGTTCTGTCATACCTGTCAGTACCCTCTCCTCTCTACTCTCCTCAAATGCCCATAACCGTACAGTCGAGTCGTCGCTCGCGGTTGCAAACCTCCCATCGTCTGGGCTGAAACTTAATCCGCGTACAGCTTCTCGGTGAGCTTGCCAAGCAGTCAGATTGTTCATGTTAGGTTGGAAGTACTTCACTATTCCACTTTGATCGGCTGAGGCAATGTATGACCCAGAGTGTGAAAAGCAGACAGCACGAATGGCAGAATCATGTGCTTGAAGGATGGTCTCAAAATTGAAGGTGAGACCATTCCACAGGGTAAATTCACCACTGGTAGATCCAGTAAGAACGCGTCGCCCTTCAGGTGTCCACTAGATGCATCATTAGTGTTGTTTACTGCTAGCCTCCGGGTCTTTGACGTACTGTCACTACATTCACAGGACATCGGATTTTGTTCGTAGACGTGTGCACGAATTTTGTACACAATGAAGTGGAAGCATTGACGGGGTAGGCCTTCGGTGGAAGAAGCTGAACAATGAACATAGAATATTCGGAGCAGCACTACATAACTACTTTGCGAATGGCTCACATCAATGATATATGACGGTCCGGGACGCAAATGTGGGACATAATAAGGGCTGGGGCGCAGTTTTCGGAGCTTAGGGACTCAATAAACGATCATGCCTCGTGAGTATACACAGCTTACCAGTCCCCATCGCCCCATGCCGCCTGCGTAATCCACTGTTCTCCGTGGACGCGTTTTCTTCAACGCCTTGCCATCCATGAGTTGGCGCTGAGCTGCCATTTCCTGGTCACGAACTTGGCCTTCATCGACTGGTGGAGGATTGGGTGGTAGAAAATGTTTTGTAGGTTGCCACGAAGATGACGATGGGCGCGGTTGTGAGAACTCTGGTAACAACAGGGGAATTCCAGACATCTTCAGAATGTCTAGATTGCTTAAGGTATATTCAATCTCGTTCAAGCCTAGAAAAGCACCGAGTACGAGCTGGAAGCTACGGTTACGTAATACAACAAATACAGTTATCATTGGGGACATAATAATAACAAGAGATGGTAGTCTATTCCACAGCAACAGTCCACTTCCATCTCCCTTCTTGAAGCCCAACGCTGGTGTCATCGAGTAAGATGCGGTGCCGTTTTTGCACATAAACCTAAGACATGTTACCTGTGAGTAAAGACGATATAACAAGACGAACATTGTTGTATGACCCACCGTCTTATCCAACATCTTTTGACGAAGGGCGAGTACCGTTGTTGAGGCAACTTCCTCTTCTAGCATCTCGGATAGCGCCTCTACTGCTTTTTCTAGGTCACTGACACAGACTCGTCAGCATTTCAATTGAATCACAAAGTACTCTTACTACGAACGCCTGTACATCTTCAAATATTTCCTTCATATTTCCTTTCTGGATGAAAAAAGCCATGGCGTACGTCCACTGTGTGGTTTATCAGCCTCGAAGGTGTAAAGCCAAATCTTTTCAGTACCTTAAGCGTCGCACGACATTTTGTAAGTTCGTCAACGGCATCTTTCATAAATCTGGAAAAAGTAAGACATATATTAAAGAGAGAATGCTGTGACGGTACAGAAGAATACGTTGCATAGCTCGAAATCGTACCTGGCTTGGATCCAACTCAGTCCCGAGGAGTTCTGCACTTCGACCATCTTCTCCTCGGTCTGTGCGTACAATTCTTGATCCAGCTTAGCCGATAGTTCGTGATTAGTGTATCGATCGTAATAAAACAGCCACTTTTCGAGGTTCGTTTGTGCTTGTGTCTGCGCGTCAAGGGACTCAGCTATCGCCTTCTCCTTGAAAGCGTTGCATGTCGCAGCATAACCATGGACACTCCAGTTCTGCCGACACATCCAGCACCACTGGAAGTTACATTGCCGGCATTGCATACGGCTACAGACATACGATTACGTGTATTATTGTCAAAACGCGGACGGCATTACGTACTTGCAGCCCCCGTTCTTCTCAGTAGGATTTTTACAGTCTGGACAATTCTTAGTGTTGGCCTGGATCCACTGTGACGTTCCCGAATCCTTGGCGCTCTTGACCCACATATTAGCAATGGCGCAAATAACGGGTCGGTGGTCGACGTCCATGCTACAGCCAAAGCAGAATGTGTGAGACGATGCACATGCGACGATTGGCACGTGAGTAAGCATAGCAGACCCGGTCGCGCCGTGACACGACACGATTTGCTCACAACCAGGGAAAGGACAGAAGCGTAGGTGAGAGTGAACCTTTACGAAGGACTCAATAAAAAGTGCACGGTATCTGACGCCAATACATTAATGGGAAGTAGCTCGCCCAAATGGCAAAATGGGACAAAATACCGTTCGTAGCATAGGGGATCTACCAAGTCTTTAATGAGATTACTATTGAGTACGGTAGGACATCCTTCTTGCATACACGGCACGGTAGACTGGCCTTCGTCCTTGACCTTGTCGACAATGTATGTACGCCAACAGCTTTTGCAGAACTTGTGTCCACACCTTTCCTTGTACACGTCCAACTCTGGCGGTGTGTCGCAACATATATCGCAGACAAACTCCTCCGGAGATACATGCTGGCGTTTGTTAGGTGGCTCGGCGTAAGACAGCGGTTCTCCACTAGCCTTTAAAACTTCCTGAGGAGATTCCATGTATGCGTCCAATAAATGGTCCTTTTTCCAGTGGAAGTGGCGCAAAAGAATTGACGCTATAGGAGGCTATAATGACAATCCATTATCAGTGAATGAACCACAAGTCAACAAAAGCACACCAACATCTAGACCAAGGATTGCTACAACATCACCTATCTCTTTGTATGCTTCCTCTTCCAGTTCAGCTGGTGAGAAACTCTGGAAGGTAAGTACGTCGTTCTTCTGCTTTCCTTTGTCAACTTTTATGGAAGACAGAGAGCAATCATCTTCGTCCGACTCAAACACACACTGGCTCGTCAATCAAGCTTGACTCAGTCGTCAAGTTCATATTATGTAGCTCCACAGACCTCAACATCGGATTCATCGAAAGAATCCTCGTCCGACATGCTACAGAACTATTTGATTTGACGATTATCTTTGAACGGACTCAGAGATATGTAAACGAGTCGGTCAGCTGCGATGAACGGTGAAGCGAATCAGTGGCACTTGTCACACGTGACCGAGTAAGCTGACGCTAATCAGGACCCGTCAACCTTTAGCGGATATCTGATACACTTGAATGTTATGCACAGGAAAATCAAGGGCATCCAACCCCCCAAAGCTAGCTGGAATGTACACGAACAGAGGTGAAGAGCCAGTACTCGCCAAGAATAAAAGGAAGGCGGACTGTGTATAAAATTAATGGTGACAATTATCGTTACTCATCGTACAAGCCTCCTCAGCAACATCCCGATTTGTTAGCCCCACTGGGCCCATCCACGCTTGGAGTAACGGTGAAGGATTCTTGTGGCGGTTTAATCTGGTTCTCGTTTTGTTCGAGTGCCTTGTTAGATACGATGCGGTATACGTCTAGGGGATCATGGAGTGTCAACACGAGCGACCCAAAGCGACAAACGCTGTTACCTGTGAGAATATTTTGGAATGCTGACTCGACATTAGATGCGTCCAGCGCAGAGGTTTCGATAAACGACAGCCCATTCTCAGCTGTGCCAGGTTGCCAACAGTGTCAATGACCACCCCCTCTTCCCCAAAAACATTAACGTACCTGAGAATCCTTTCGCCTCCTCAGTGGGTACAGCCCGTAAATGTTTCAAATCGCTCTTATTACCAACAAGCATGATGACAATATTCGAGTCCGCATGATCCCGAAGTTCTTTGAGCCATCGCGTAACGTTGACATAAGTTGCATGCTTAGCAATATCGTATACGAGGAGAGCTCCAACAGCTCCACGGTAGTATCTGAGTGAGTATATTGAGATGAGAAAGCAAGGGCACAGATGTGGAACCAGCTTACGCAGAAGTAATTGCACGGTATCGTTCTTGTCCAGCTAATCATAGCGTCAGTATAGGAAAAAAATCGGTATGGATGCTTAGCACGGCATGGCAATCGTGATGGAGGTTGGATGTAGAGAAGACTTGCCAGTATCCCAAATTTGCGCCTTGACTGTCTTTCCATCTACGTTAATAGACCTGGTAGCAAACTCGACACCAATCGTCGATTTCGACTCGATGTTGAACTCATTTCGGGTGAACCGCGAGAGAACTTGTAGATAAGGACATAAGTAAGTTAGGTTACATTGAATTCAATGCACCGAGACCCACGGTTAGACTTGCCCACTCCGCTGTCGCCAATGAGTACTACCTGTAGGTTATTGAGAATTCGTGAGCAAAACTCGGCAAACGAACGATGCGACATACTTTGAACAGGTAATCGTAGTTGGAGGAATCGGCCATGCTACGGATGGATGGTCAAGGATGGAGTATGTCGGAGTTTGAAATAGGTCGGTTCCACTTGTGCAGTTCACCGCACTCGCAGGGACATCGCGGGTCGACATAGTAAAAACTATCTTTCAAACTCTTATGGGTAACCACAACCATTTGTTCACTCAGGACCAGCAGCATACTTGAATGTCTCGCCTGGGGTGGATCTTGATGGAAGTCCAGGCTCAGTGTGACTTTTGAACAGATCCTTGCAGTAAGCAAGTCGTATGTAACGATTGGGTACACTGAACTGTTTGGATCCCTCTGGACGTTTTGGGTGGCTTGGTGCGCCCAGGCGTCAGTTATCAGGGACTGGTTTGACTTCACAGGTTCATTTGAGTCTTAGAACTCTTCGGCCGGTTCCTTCCGCTGCCGCTATCTGCTTGACAAGGAAAGGTTAGAAGAAGTTAGCACATGCAGCGCGACCTTGTAAACAAAACATTTATCAGCTCGTTGGAGGAATTTCCCTCTGCTTCATATGACTGTGTTTGGATTCAAAGCGCTCAGTTTTAAATCGAATACCAGTCTTAGGTATGGTCATTCCTTACTGTGACTGCTCTAGCCCTCAGGCAGCACGATACTGCCGACGTCGTGTCGCTAGCGACACCTCCCACGTTTATGTAGTGCCTCCAAGCATGCTATACAATGTCTTATCACAACAGTCACGCGCGGGCCATTTGATATATCGAGACTCGATCTTTCTGGCACGTGGTACTACCAGGTCAAACTCCACCACAACCATTGCGCCTATACCCATCGATATTATTACGAAATGTGGCGGTGGAAAATTTTTGATTCCTAGGCGTTCCCCAACTTCGTATGAATGGTGCTAGATCGGCACCCACTGCCCGGATCCTTCTCGATCGAAATACATATCGGACCCGGATCCCTATCCGAATTCTATATAGCCTAGAAGCAGAGTTGCTAGGGCGTCACGGGCCCCTTTCTCTCGCTCGTTCATGTCGGACGCAGCCAAGATTCCGCAAGTTGGAGACGAGGTGGTGCACGAGGAACAGCTGGATGCCGCCAAGGACAATGAACCAGTCACGGTGGACACTGTGCAGGACGGCGTCAAGCAGGACGACAAGGCCAACGAAGACGTTGACCCTGTCGAGGGTGATGTTCTTCCCGTCGCTGGACGTTCCGTCGCATTCCCACCGGCCGAGCCCGACCCTGGCATCGATGACAAGTTCACTGGTGGCCTCAATCGTCCTCGCGACGTCGAGATGCGCAGAGAATTGACAGTTGAAGAGAGAGAGCTTGCTCAAGCTGGGTATAGTCACCTAGAGGAGAAGCCTGATCTCCCAGCCAATAATGGGAAAGACGAGTTAGACAAGGTCGACATCACGGAACATAGACTCAAGTTCCCTGATCTGGAGAATGCTTTGGAGACTAGCATGATCACTAAAGATCCATCTCAGTCACGAGGGCTGGAGCTCAAAGAGGCCGCGGCAAGGCTCGCTAGGGACGGGAAGAATATTCTTACTCCTCCAAAGAAGAAAAGCGCATTCAGAAAAGTGAGATATTCTCTTCTGGAAGCTGACGATGCCCTAAGCATGTGTTTTAGTATGTAGACTGTTTACTGACCATGTTCAACATCTTGCTGGTGCGCGAACATCCTACAAAACGTGAATTTTTAACTTTATTTGGGTCCAGATAGTTGCAGGTGGTACGTAACCCTCTCAGGTCCAGCCAGTCATCAGACCAACGCTTCCTCAGCTCTTGAATACGCTCTTCTTGGTATCGATTTCAAGGTATATTTCACCACCTCGTAACGACATACTGTTTGAAAGTCACGTGACTAGGCCAATTTCCAAAACACGTATCTTGGAGGCATTCTAATCGGCGTGGCTTGTCTGTTCCTTCCATCACGCCTCTTGAAAATATTTAATCACGGATATTGAACAGTTCTCAATGCATTTATCGAGTTTTATCAGCTACAAAAAGCCGACGCAATCCTGGCCTCCTTCTTAGCCATGATCCCGCCTGCTTGTCGCGTGATTAGAGGTGGGACTCTTACCACGGTACCTGCAGCGGAGGTGAGCGAAGCTTGTCTATTTCAGTCCATTAACCCTATGGCTCTAAGCTGTGGATTAGCTGGTCAAAGGGGATATCGTCTTTATCGTACGTAATTTCTTGTGCACATTCGATTTAGCCATGCTTATTAGCATTCTTTAGCGCATGGGCGACAAGACTCCCGCAGATTTGGTCCTATTCAACGCTACAGATTTGAAAGTAGATAATAGTAGCCTGACTGGAGAGTCTGAGCCTCAGGAGCGGATTGCCCTCCCAGACGGGTCCACTCAGCGCCCTGTGGAAGCCGAGAACTTGGTATTATCTTCTCTCATTCGTTCGTTCCACAACCTCTAAGTCGAGGCTTCTTAGGTGTTTAACTCGACGTTGGTCGTTAGCGGGGAAGGATACGGACGTAAGTACATTCTGCATAATTACCCCATTGCACTGTGCCTCACCTGTTGTGGCATTGATCCTTATATCGCTTATTGGTGCACACTATCTCTGTCTCATGCCGTTTGTCCCCACTCCCTAGTTGTCGTCCGCACCGGAGATCACACTTTGATTGGTGAGTCCATATCGATGTTGTGGATAGTGTTGTCTGTGTCCTTAAGTTCGGTTTATCTAGGTCAAATTGCGAAGCTTACTGGCGGTGAAAGCGGCAACAGAAGTCCCCTCGGGGTGGAAATGTAGGGACATTTTGAGTTTACTGTCTGCCTATCATCTAATGTGACTCTACATCCAGCTCTCACTTTGTGATGACTATCTCGATTATCGCCATCATTATCGCCATCGTGTTCTTTGGCGTTGGCCTTGGCACAGTATACAAGGGTAAAGCAGCGGCAACCGTGACATTTGCAGTATCAGTGCTGGTCGCCTTTGTACCCGAGGGGCTTCCATCTGTTGTCACGCTATTGTAAGTATTCTGAAAAGCCCTTAGTGTGAAATCCAAATAATGAGATGGGGTCATAGGTTGTCAATTGCAGCCAAGAGGATGGCGGCACAGAATGTCTTAGTCAAGGACCTTCAAGGGGTAGAGACTTTGGGTGCATTGTACGCGGCATCCTTTCGTCATACTCTTCTATGCTAATATGTACGCTTAGAACGCTCTTAGCCACAGATAAAACCGGTACTCTTACCAGGAATCAGATGACAGTATGGTTTCTTCAATCTATGTATTCTGAGTAGCCTCACATAATCATTACGGTGTTTAGGTGACCAACTTGTGGAATGGCACCAGGATGACAACCGCTTTCCAGGTTTGCACTGTTCTAACACGCCATCTACTTTCGTTCTGACCATCGACTTTGGTAGTCTAACAACGATGCTGAAGAAACTGAGACCTTTTCTCTGGAAATTCCTGGTATGGCGGAAATGATCGACGTATCTGCCCTTAATTCCAAAATCAAATTCGACAAGGTGGATGTACCCTTTGATCAACGCGAAATTCTTGGCGATGCTACGGAGACTGGTCTCACCCGTTTTGCTGGTCGTCATCTCCCTGACTATGACGAGCACCTTAGGAACCACCCCAAAGTATTCGAGGTGCCGTTCAATAGCACCAACAAATGGGCTTTAGTAACTGGTAGGTACATTCGCATTTATAACAACTCGGCAACAAGTGGGACTCAATTTTTTCAACATCTCAGTCAAGAAGGTGCATGCGGACGGCTATCTTACTACGTACCTGAAGGGAGCTCCGGAACGTGTGCTTGCTAAATGCACGACCTACCTGAAGGAAGGGAAGCAAACCCCCATTGATGACGAATTTAAGAAAAGATTCGACGATGCCTACTCTTACATGGCATCCAGAGGGCATCGCGCGATTGCCTGTGCTCAATACCTCCTACCGGGACATGAGTATCCTGAGAACTACGCTTTCTCTCGTAGTGAAGTCAATTACCCCGTTAGCAAGTACACATTTATCGGCCTGGTTTCCTTGGAGGATCCACCAAAGCACGGGGTCCGAGAAGCGATTGGGACACTCAGGCTTGCCGGTATCAAGGTGATGATGGTCACAGGTGATCATCCGAAGACAGCAGAGGCGATTGCTCGCAAGATCAATCTTATTTTAGGTGCACTGGATTCGCCGTGCTATTACCTGAGCAATGCCTGACTTGTTTAATCAGGTGAAACCAAGGAGACACTGTCTGTGAGGACTGGCCGACCAGTCACTGAGATATACGATGATGAAGTTAGTGCTGTCGTCGTGCACGGCGACGACATTGACTCGCTGCAAGGGTTTGAGTGGGACGCTAGTAAGTCGGCGAGTCGGATGAAATGTAGCGGGACGAAGTGTTGATCGCTGAATCCTCTCAGTTTTTGCCAAAGAGGAGATCGTCTTTGCTCGAACATCGCCAAAACATAAACTCGAGATCGGTGAGTTTGTTCGCTACCCTCCCTATCCACATTTCAAAAAGCGTTGAGCGCCATCGTAGTCAAGCGTGCTCAAGCATTGGGTCACATTGTTGGTGTGTGAGTAATCTACTCATCGCGCAATTATTTTTTGCTTGAATGCCTAATTGAGTTCGGTGTTTTCAGAACTGGGGTATCTATATTTCCCATGATTTTGATTCTCTCCGTCTCATCCATGTGCCCAGGATGGTGTCAACGACTCCCCAGCATTGAAGAAGGCCGACCTTGGCATCGCAATGAACATTTCAGGCTCTGATGTATCGAAGGAGGCAGCCAACATGATTTTACTTGGTCAGTTTCCTATTCTGGTTTGCCTAATTCCGGTGACGCTTAGAGCATTTCAGACGACAACTTCGCCTCGACTGTTAAAGGTGTTGCCGAGGGACGACTAATTTTCAATAACCTTAAAAGATCCATCCAGTTTGTACCTAAAATTTTTCAAATAAAACTGATCATACTTAGGGTGTACCCTTAGGTACACCATCTCCCACAGCACACCTGAAGTTATTCCGCAGTTGTTATACGTCATTGTACCCCTCCCGTTGCCTCTGTCTGCCATTCTTATTCTGGTCATTGGTGAGTCACAACTAGCTAAATTTCGATTATATGTGACACTAAGCCACTGTAGATCTTGGATTTGAGCTATTTGTTGCCGTACGTAGTGGAATGATCGCACAAGACCGGTTACTCATTTGTTTTTCGAGATAGTTATCCTTCGCATGGGATCCACCCGAATCAAAGGATGGTCTTATGCGATTGAAGCCTCGTAAACCTGGTTCGTTATGCAGTCTGTGCCTTGATCAAGTCTTTAATCACTCCCCATCCAATTTTTTAGTCAACGAGCGTTCCATTTTGTCACTCAAGAAGCGTGCACTCAGACGTACCAGGACTCTTCGACGAGATACTGAAACACAATCAGTCGTGCACCCGAGCCGCATTAGCCAATTGTTCACAAAGCTCAAGGCACCATTTACCAGGATATTCTGGGAAGATATGTTTGAGAAAAGCGATGACGAGACTCTTGTAGACGGAAAGCTTCTCAGCTACGCGTATTTGGAAGCTGGCATAATAGAGTTCGCCGCTGGGTGCGTAGATGTTAATTGGCCCTCTTCGTTCAAGAATTAGTTCTTACCCACATATATTGCAGGATTGTTAGCTATTTTGTTGTGTTCGGCAGTCATGGATTCTCACCATCTGACCTCCAAAGAGCTCAGAAGGCGGGCGGTGAGTGATTAATGTCAAGTACTAGACGCAGTTATGCTCATTGAACCGATTTACACATAGTTTACTTCGTCAAGGGCGGTCCTGATTTCATCAATCACAATGGGCAGACTATCGATGCAACAGCACAATTGGAAGCTCTCGCACAGGCACAGTCTATTGGTAAGCATCCTTTGTAACAGTTATTCGTCTTACTGATATATCCCTTAACATGCAGTCTATCTCGGAGTATTCATCATGCAGTGTTTCAACGTATATGCAGTGAAAGCCCGCTTCACCGTTCGTACCCTTTGACACCTCGACCACACTACAATCTCCTGACAACTTTTTCAGTACCCATTCGGGCGCCATATGGTCGCCAATTTGTACAATTTTCTTGGAATCTTTGCAGGAGCTTGCCTGGGAATGTTCATCATCTACACCCCCCCGCTGCGTGTAGTATTTGGCGGGTCTCTCCACCTATCGCCCCTATACTGGTTGATCCCCTGCGCCTTTGGCATAGTTCTCCTGGCGTGGGCCTCCTTCCGGGTTGTGCTACTAAGGAAAGGCATGCAGGAGTCCCGCGTAAAAGACATTCAAGGCCTGATGATGTGTAAGTGGTGCCTCTACTACACTACTTGGGTAGCAGGAGCTGATTCTATTTGCATCCAGTCCCCACTATGCGAACGATGAGTATGCGTTCACGTCACTAGCTTTTATGATTTTCGATACACGAGTTGAATGGTTCTCCATTATGTTGCTACCTTTGCTTTGTCGCAGTCGTACACGTCAGTCATAACCGCGTTTATTCTTATGTAAATGCCATTGCAAGATCTACAAACAACTTAAATGTTGTCCTAACCAGTTAGTGCCTGGAGTCGCCGTAATCACGTGGATTTGCGTCACGTGACTGTTGTTACCTGGTTACGAGCCTGATCTCTGTTGCCAGTGTCACGTCTTGCGTGCTTTGGCAGAATTCGGGACATGTCTTGAAGTAACGAGCTGGCACCGTAGCTTGGCTAGATTGCCGTCCAGCGGTGATGAGCTAAGTGTTGAGGCAACAGCTATACCATCGTCTAATGGTGATAAGCCGGAAACATTTTCAGTCACCCGCAGGGGTTAGTGTCTGGAGCTGAGACATTTCTTGTAGTTCTAATGGTTTCAGTTGCACCCCTGGAAAATATCTCCTGACGCTGTGCTTAAGCCGGTTGTCCCCTGGACTATCTTCCAATGGCTCGGTTTTCCTAAGGTTCACCATCTGGGTAAAATCTGGGCAACACTGGAGGCCATTGCCGATCTGGGTAAAGGAGCTTCAAAAGTCACTTTGGTGTCTGGGCAGGGGCAAAACAGGCAATTATATGTAGGAACTACCAGGGATTCTAGAGGGTGTCTTGGTTCGTGTGGGCATGATCTGGAGATTATGTCCTGTGTGCATCGAGGAAGATATGCACAAAATGGTTGTCTATTAACGGCGTATACTCCTGTTCATTATATATGATTATAGAATACCATTTTCCTCGACCATTTCCGAAGCGCTTTGTAAGGTGATTACTTGGCACTAAGAATAATAGAGGCCCGACCAAGATGTGTCACGATTTCCGTGTGAAGTTCTCTCGTGAGGACCTGAATATAAAGTCATCTGCACACTATCCGAAATGAAATGAAGGCGTCAAAACATACCTCAGCGCCAGAGATTTCATTGACCAATCCCACGGAGGAGCCAGACCAAACCAAGGAACGGGAAGTGTCGTCTTTTTTCACGGCCTCTGCAAATCGTTTTTTCAGCTCATCGAGGCTGACACCATCCGCTTCGTCTTCAAGTGTCTTGTTAGGGATTGCCCTTCCGTCTATGCCAGGAGGCCATGCCACAGTACCCCTGACCTGGTCAAACACAAAGGTACGAACGGAATTGGTAGCAGCAAGCACTGCCTTTTTTTGGTTGGTTGTATAAGTGCTCTCTCGAGTAGCTAAGAACCTGGTCCCGAGAACGGCTCCAGATGCACCCAGAACAAGAAGAGCAGCTACTTGGGCCCCATTAGCAAGCCCCCCAGCTGCAACTAACGGTGGCGAATCCGGAAGTGACGTCCTGATGAGTGAGAGGAGAGTAATGAGTGGGAGAGCTTGACTATGACCATGGCCACCAGCTTCGTTCCCTATTCCGCGGTAATACATTCCTGAGAAACAAAAGAAATATTGCACTTGGAGTGAGGCTTGCCTTGGACAACCAAAACATCAGCTTTCCATTCTTTGGTGGCAACTTCCGCTTCAGCGAGGGAGTTTACTAGGACCCAAATCAGCGTCTTGTGAGCCTCCTTCCGATTTTGGTCATATTGACGGATGTGTTTGACCCATTTTCCCAAGTCATTCCCGAACGACAACCATATGCTACTCACTCTCTGCTCCAGAGCAAGGTGCAAGGTATCAACTGAATTGCCTCCTTCGTCAAGCACCCAGCCAAGGTAGCCTGCACCAATTTGGAGAGGGGCATCTTTATGGACGGAAAGAATATTTCGAGCCTCGTCGAGTTCACGTAGGAACGAAGCACGATCACTTTTGTCTAAAGTATTAGAATAAGCGTCATAATAAGCGACCTCGGAGGCGACACCAAGGCAGAACATAAGAGCGATACGAACTGGAAGCAGCGAACCCAAATCCTCCACCCAAAGTCACTTGAGCCGCGAGCTTGCCACCACTCGCCCCAATCATTGGAGGTACGATGATTGGTGACTTGACACCTCAAAGCATGGTCAGCACCAGCAACACGAAGGATTCAAACGATATTAAGCACCAAGGAGATCTGTAAGAGTTGTGTGGATTCGTTGCATCGTGTGAAAATGAGCTTTCTTGGTCTAGGAGAGGGGAGGATTTTATACTAGAGCGGGTATTGTAGTAAGCCGATGCTCAGTCGGAATCCTCGAATACCTTGATCCCAGCAGGAAGTCCCGGGAGGTCAGTCGCGCATCACGGGACCACTGACCCTTATCGCTGGGAAAAGGGAATTATTGCCAATCTGGAAATATGACTGAGAGGGTGGATAGTTAGAATAGTCGATCAACTCCAAATCAGAACACTCTTTGATAATATAGCATACTCAAAGTATTTTCCTGGTCCAGAGTGTTTTATAATACCGATTCAATGAATTCCCTGGAGTCTCGTGGGTAAGTGAACAAATAAATTGATGTATCGCACTTAAGTTGATTTTGTACTAAACAATGGCTCATGACAGACTATGCGCAATATTTATATATGAGTTATCAAGTTCCTTTGTTGCTTAGAGAGATATGGTGGTGTCAGACATCTCCGACCAGGTGAGCCGAGAAACCAGCAGCGGAGGATTTCCGATGAACGGCCATAACACGGCATTGCGTGGAACTAAATTACCAATATTTTACCAATGTCTTTGTAATGTACTTATAAATCATCTCTGATCTCTAATCAATAGAATTTATTCTTCTAGTCAATGGAGTTTTAACCATTAACCCAGCTCCTTTGGCTTTTGAACTCTGCCCGTCTGTCTTATACTTGCTTTAAGTCCCTTTGTTTGTCAAGGGTTCTGTGCTCTGGGACTACCATGCAAAATATACACGTGGTTTTCTTCCAAGACTCTTCTGCTTAACGTTCTCACACCCTTACATTTAACCAGAGCAAGGGTTCTGCCAGCAACAGCCCTCTTTCTAATGTATCAATCTAAATGAGTTTTTCAAATACTTCTGGAAATGTGTTATACAAAGAGCTCTGAATATGTTGGTTATCTAGGCCTTCTAAAATATTTGGTGCCACCCCGCAGTCTTGATCGTCCAAGACCCATTTGAGGCATCGTGACAAGGTCTTCCCGTATATATATACGGGATAGACAATTGAAGAATTGACGGTAAGATGTAAGCGCGTAGATTGGATGGGAGAATAGTCGCTGCCATGAAAATTAAGTTTTATCAACCACGCGTCCGATCGATGCATCGGCTATGATGTAAACAAAAGGAGACGCCATTCTTACGTAATGGAGAACAATGGTAATCGCTTAGATGAAGGTCGGAGTCTAAAGCTCTCACAACTGGAAGACAATGACACCGTTCAAAAATGCCTGCGGCACCCAAGCTGGGTTCTTGATCACATCTCTGACCTCTTTCCCCATATTCCTCGTTGATAATATACAACATTTTCATTTACTTACTTCTGCCAGTGGCCTTGGCCGCTGCCGCTGGTGGTGAGCATGATCTTTTGCATGGCCATTTTCATTGTTCTTGCTGATAAGTGTTCGCAGCGGCACAGTCCAATTATATAGTGTGCGTTGCGGGTCAATGTTTACAGGGCATCGCCAATACCAACCGTCCGTCCTTATTTCTTGTGGCTGTATGCATATACTAACGTGCTCTGTAGTCGGTGCGACCCTCAGCATACCTTCAAACCCTTCCATTTTACTTCTCCCAGGACAGTACACCTCATCATCCCAACCTCAGCTTTTACATGACGCGTTATCTTCGCAACAAGCGTCACTCTCTCTTTCATCGGGTTTCTCAAATTCATCCACGTCCTCTTCAACCCCATCCCCGTCTTTGACAGTTGCCTTACAGCCTGGTGTCCTCTCGTATTCTCAAATTCTGTACAGTGGTCAACCCGCCTTTACTCGACTTGCCGCAGGACCAAATCATACAGCCGCCCCACTTCCTTCTGGCTCTTTCCTTGTCGCACCCAACACATGGGCCGCCCTCACATCCTCAAGCGACCGCATAATTGTCTGGGACGCAATCCCTGATTTTGCGCAATTGCCGTTTTCAAGTGCCGGTGGCACCCTCAGTCTCACCGATATTCAGTCTACGGCGTGCTCCCCACCGTGTGCGAGCTCAGGTACTTGCTCGCCTTCTGGACAATGTAGCTGTGCCACTGGTTTCACAGGCCAGTCGTGCGAGAGTTGCGCATCTGGTTTCTTTGGGCCTTCATGCCAGCCTTGTCCCTCCAGCTGTGCAACATGTGACCAGGGCTTGACTGGCTCGGGAAAGTGTTTGTCCCCCACAGTGTCAAATCTTCCTTCGACTTGCAACTGTCTGAATGGTGTGTGTGGAAGCAATGGACAGTGCACATGTAATGGTGGATGGACGACGAGTAGTAACGGAACGGCCTGCGCAAGCTGTGCTCAAGGATTCTTTTTGGATTCAAATGGTGATTGTTCAGGTGAGTATCTAATATAGTATTTGGGACGGTTGCTTGGCTAATGGCCAGCATAGTATGTAATGTTGGCTGTACGCAATGTTCCGATGGCACAGGTGATTGTACATCGTGCAAAGCTGGCTTCACTCCGGATCCTGGCGACCTTACGCAATGCATCCCTGTCTCAATTGCATCTTCAGGAACAGGGACCACCAGTTCACCTCCATGTCCTACGGGGAGCTTCGGTAGTCCCGGTAACTGCACACTGTGTTCCTTAAGCTGCCAGACGTGTAACGGTCCGACTTCTGACGACTGCATCGTGTGCCGTTCAGGAAGTTTCTTGAACAATGGGCAATGTGTCAGTACGGATGCGAATGGGGTGTGTTCAGGGACAAACCTGATTGCGAACAACAATAAACATGAGTGTGACAGTAAGTGTTTTAACCAATATCAACCACAGATGGAGTCCTAATGGTGTATCAGGTTGTCCTGCGAAATGCACTACGTGCAAGATCACCAATTTTAATGCTGCGTCACAGGTTTCTGAGGCTCAATGCACCGGTTGCATCCCGGCTTTCGTACTCTCACAAGGAAAATGTGTCACCCAGTGTCCCAGCGGGACATTCCTAGCTTCCGATAATCTTACGTGCAATCGTGAGTGACATCAACTACTTCTTGTTATTAGCGTTAACCTCGCCTGCTAGCATGCGACTCCACATGTTCGACCTGTGTCGGTGGTGCTAAGTTCTGTCGGACTTGCAACTCCAACCTCCTCGCTATCAACGGAACCTGTACGACCTCCTGCCCTTCTAATACCTTCTCATCTGGAGGCGCATGCCTTTCCTGCCATCCCGACTGTGAAACCTGCTCCGGAGGTGCTTTCAACCAATGCAGCACATGCCCTTCATCCCGCCCTGTTCTGTCATCCGGTCGATGCCTTCCTACGTGTTCTCGATCCGAATTTCTGGACACCACTTCGTCCACTTGTAAGAGCTGCGACGGGTCGTGTTCTTCGTGCATCGGTGCAGGTTCCAACGCATGTCTAGCATGTGCTAATGCGGACCAGGTGCTCAAAGGTGGAGCTTGTGTTGCTTCTAGCTGCATTTCTTCCAGCAGCATTGTACCCGGTCTTGGTGTCTGTCTTTCGGATCTTGTCACTGTTCCGAACCCGACATCGACACCCCCACCGCTTCCCTCCCTTATAACCCCGGTACCGTCTACAAGTCGACCGCTGGCAGGGTGGGAGATCCTGCTTATGGTTCTTGGTTGCGTCTTTCTCTTTATTCTCATCATCTGGCTGTGGCGCCACCGTGCACGGAAGCAACGCGAAAAGCAAACCGGTCCGTTTGCTACACAGCCGAATCACCGCGCAACGTGGCGTCGCCGCCTCGATAAGCTTATGTCATTTTTCAAGGGGATCTACAAGCCACACGTACGAAATGGGATAACACATGATGAGCACAAGACGAGCAAAGCCGAAGGCAATCATGTCAAATCCTTCAAGCATTTTCCCCCGCCACAGCCAACTATCGACGGAGCGCGCGTGAGGTCGAAGTTTACGGCCTTTTTCAAAACAATCTTCAAGTCCCTCGGACGAAATGAGGCAGCAGGTCATGAGCACAAGGCGAGCAATCCCGAGAGCATTTATGTCAATTCCTTCCAGCGTGCTTCGTTGCCACAACCAAGTATCTATGGAGCGCCTGTGAACCTGTACTCGTTGAATAGAGCGTCGACGCCCTCGCTGTATTCGCAAGTAACGGGTATTACACTTATGGGCCCTGAACCCAAACAACCGATGCGGGAGGTCGATCTTGAGCGTGGGGACCTTTTGACGTCACGGTTCTCGACAACCACAAGCGGCACATCAATCTATCGCAGTCCGCTGGACAGGCTACGTGAAGCCCTTCCGCCGATGCCGACTCATGGAGAGACGAATGCTGCCTCCCCTATGGCAATTCCACATCTGGCGGAAACGATTCCCGCATCCGCCCCCGCCCAGAATGCTTGGAATGAACCCGACAAGACAGATGTGCCATTTGAGGAGGGACAACTCATTGGTGATGCGGCGGAGACGGGTCCTATTCATTCCGCAGATCGTCAACTCCCTGATGACGACGAGCACTTCAATGACTCCCCCGATGTATCTGAGGAGCCAATGAACAGCACCGACAACTGGGATCTGGTGGCTGGCAGTGCATCCACATCAGCCTTGAGAGAAGATCAACACAATCCCTTTCGATCATCTCCCACCTATCTTATAGTTAACGAACGTTCAGTCATGTCCCTCAGGAAGCGTGCACCCAGACGGGCTAGGACTCTTCGACATGATATTGAAACGCATTTACCCATGGACCCGAACCCAATTAGACAACTGTCGACAACGCACAATGCACCATTTACTGGGATGTTCTGGGAGGATGTTTTTGACAAGATAGATGACGAAGCTCTTGTCGACGGAAACTTTTTCCGATACGGGTATTTAAAACTTGGGATGTTGGAATTCGCTGCTGGGTGCGTAGATATTGGCGCATTTGATATGAGAAGCACATCTTATCCACATGTGTTACAGAATTGTCAGCTATTTTGTTGTGTTCGGCGGCCATGGATTCTCACCGTCTGACATCCAAAGAGCTCAGATGGCGAGGGGTGAGTGATTAATTACTAGATGTGGTTGTGCTCATTGGACTGATCGATGCTCAGTTTATTTCGCCACGTGCAGTCCCGATTTCAGCAATCATAGTGGACGAACCATCAACTCAAGTGCACAACTAGAGGCTCTCGCACAGGCACAGTCTATCGGTAAGCATTCGTTGTGACTATCGTTGGTCTTGCTAATACTTTGGCATGCAGTCTATCTCGGAGTATTCATCATGCAGTGCTTCAACGTATATGCAGTGAAAGGCAGCTTTTCAGTTCGTATTATAGATCCCCCAATGTAACGACATCTAACAGATTTTTCCCAGTACCCATGCCGGCACCGGATTGTCTCCGATTTGTACAACTTTCTTGGAATCTTTGCGGGAGCCTGCTTGGGAATGTTCATCTTCTATATTCCCCCGCTGCATGCGGTGTTTGGCGGGTCCTTCCACCTCTCACCCCTGTACTGGTTGATGCCCTGCGCCTTCGACATACTAATCCTAGCTTGGGCCTCCTTCCGAGTCATCTTAGCAGGGAGGGGCATGTAGAAGTCTCGCCTCGAGGACCTTCAAGCTTCATGATGTGTAAGCAGTGTCTCCCCTACACTACTTGATAGCAGGAGTTTATTCTACTCGCATCTAGCCCTCACTCTATAGATGAGGATATACTCACCTCATCAGCTTTCATATTGTTTTCGATGCTGCTTGAAATGCTTTCCGTTGTTTTACTATTTTTATTTTCCTTTTGTGGGACTTTAGTACACTTCAGTCAATATACAGATCTCGTCTTGCATATCATACATTCGGGAATGGACTTTTTTTTACATTTACAATGATGAACATTGTATTTTGAGATATAAAAGAAATTGATATAAAATTTAAGCGGTGGCGTATCTCGAAAAAAAACAAATTGCCATAACAGGCCTGATAACGCCTATAAGATATGCGATGAATCTTATCGGGACTGATATGGAAAATGGAGTTGACCATTAACGCTGATCAAAACCAGATCTTTGTGAAACTATATGTAGTTTACTTATAACCAATGGGGTTCTTAAAGCCGAGCAATGACTGACTGGACAATAATGTGAAGAACCCTCAAACTGAGAAAACGCTGCGAGATCACACAAATCATATCAAATCTGTTGGACAAAATAGAAGAAGAGAGCAAGAGTGAGCAAAAGCTCAGACATGGACAAGGACATATGGAGGATCCTAGATACGGCATATATGACCAACACAACAATACATAAACCAACAAAAATCACCTGGGATCACATGGGGATTGGTAGTGTTTTCTGTGCTTTGGTGTGATCCATTGTAATTTGGTGTTGTGATTTGATGGGATCCTGTGGATTTTTCTCGGTTTCAAGTGTATAATTGACTTGCGAAATAAAGCAACCTTACAAGTGGAGCTGATGGAACCGGCAAAGCTGAATCTGTTCTGTTTCAGTCAATATCGTTTGCTTTTTTAAAACTACGAAACATGGAACATGGGTCAAAGAGTTTATCGTTGCCGACGAAATATGTTAAGTAAATGACAGCGTTGCTGTTATTACTTTCGTAAAGTAAAATTACAACTGGGCTCGGGAATATCAACCCTGAACGATGTACTTTCTTTCGAACTTTACTCATCGCGCAGTCTGGGCGTGAGTGGGGGAGCAGGGGGCCATCTGTCAGTATTCCCAGCGATTTTCATCATCCACGGGTCGTCACTACCGTCACCCTATAGTAGAAGGACATTAATGCTCACAAAATATTCAGGATACTCATTGTTACTCACGATCATTTGGTTCGGGAACCCAGGCTCAAAGGGAAGGACGCCCTCCAATGCTTTGATCTGCTCAGGAGTAAGTGAAATATCCAGCGCCTTTATGTTCCCCTGCAATTGTTCCACTTTTCGTCCACCCAAAATTGGGAACACATAAGGTGCTTTCTATAAACGTAAATCAACCATAAAAAGCCATTATAGTAGGTCTGGAAGGGACACACATGCATCACATATGCAACGGCCACAGCAGTAATGTGTTGCGTGCCGACTTCTTTCGCAATCTCTTCCAGTTTGTGGCTGACCATGACCTCGTGTGGTTTTCGTTCCCAGCTTGAACCTCCCATCTTACGACCTTCTTCACCGCTCTCTTTACGCCGCCTCTCCTCTTCGTCCGTCATAAGACGACCTTGGCCGGCGACTCCCCAAGGCGCAAGAGCGAGGCCTTCACACCTGGCCATGGGTATGATGTCGCGCTCAAAGCTGCGTTCGAGGATACTCCAGTGGCCCTGGTAAATACAGAAGGGCGTCTTCCCGTGGTCTCTGGCCCACTGATTTGCTTTTGACACGACCCATGCCGGACAATCCTATAACAAATATCAGTAATCATCTTGGGCTCCCAACTGATATATATGCGTACCGAGATACCCTGGTAAACAGTGAGTAAAGAGCAAGTGTTCTCTGTAATAATCAACTTACGAGATACAGGACTTTTCCTGTCGCAACGAGGTAGTGCAGGCTGTTCATAACTTCCTCCGTGGAAGCATGATAACCCCACCCTGTAAACAGAATTGAGACTACTTTTCCCGTTAGAGAGTTAGTCACATACAATGCACGTAGAGGATGTCAATGTACGTCGTTCTGAGTTTCTTGAGGCTCGCTTCGACAGACAGGTGAATTGTTTTGTTACTGTTTCCCGCATAATTGATCTTGATTGGGATGTTGCTGTCCCCGCGCTTGTAGTTTGAAGTAAATTTAGTAGCAATGACCAGCTGGTCTCTGATACCACGCTTCTCGGCCCATTCACCGATAAACTGCTCCGAACTCTCGTCTTGATAGCCGTTAGCAGTATCAATAAAATTCCCCTGTATCAACACTTTGAGTTGGGTTGTTATAGATCGTTAAAGAACTAGGGACTTGCACCAGCATCGAAGAAAGCGTCGAGCAACTTGAAGGAGGACTCTTTGTCCATGCTGCCCAAAGTATCTGACCATTTATCACCTATACTCATGGCACCGAGCTGTAAAGGCGACACACGGACGCCAGCATTGGGGGACAGAACGCGGTAACGGCCCAATTTGGTGGGAGGAGGTGGGGGAGGCTGCCACATGGTGCTTAAAGTCTAGGTATGATAGAGACATGGCTTCCCTATATACACTGAAGAGTGTCAGTCCAATCTTGCTGACATACAGACGGGTTTCGGCCGTTAATATATGCATAAAGATGGCATGGTCGGGATTTTCCCGACCCCTCCCGACCTCAGATTCGAATGTGGCCGGGCCCTTAGCCAGTAGCTTGAAGAAGGGAGTGTATTCACGCGTGAAAACAGACTGTTAGGGCAGCAGTCAGCTTGACAACCACTCCCAACTCAGCACCTCCAAATAATTGCTCCCATTTTTCGTAACAATACTATTCAACTGTTCCGTCAGAGCTATGCAATGTCCACGACTTCCAACTTTGTTCAACGAAGGTTGGAAGTTGGTTGACTGAGTCTGATGAGATTTTTGCTGCTCTGATCAACCTGGTCTCCAAAGTGCTCCACACCATGCTCTCCCTTGCACTGGAGTCTGTCCAAATCAACCAGTCTCCTACTGCTTCCTCATCACCCGATTCTTTCATCACATCAGCATCTGGGAATTCAGTGATTTACCTCAAAGTATTAATATTCGCCCACTAAATCTATCTGCTTTTAGGCAAGTTGGATGATGAGTCATCTGGAAGCAATGACAAATCAGACACAGCAAAACCCCAAAGTTTCTCCTTGAGCTATTCCCTTTGATGGGGAAGGGAACTAGGGGTGATGTAATGGTGGAGGTTAAATGAAGGCATGTCAGCAGAGCTGAAATAAATATAAGTCTGGGCTGACAACTTGCTTGTCAACTGAGAGGAACTATGTAGGGGATAGGGAAGTAGAAGTTATCCCTATTGGAAATGGAAAAATTCTTTATGTGGGTTCAATATCTAAGAGAAGAATTTAGAGAAGAGTCTAAAGAATTGTCATACATGTTATGAATAATTATACTACTATTCTAGTTGTGTATATTTGGTGATTCAGGGGTGATAAAAGAAACAGGCCAGGTACTAAAGATCTAAGTGGCTATGGAGATGGTATAAGTGATGTCTATTTGTAACTTCCTGTCAGAATCCAAATTTCAATGATAAAAGATATAGATGAAGGTTGGGTTAGTGAATCTGTTCGGAAATATTCCTAATGATAACAGAATGGTTTTGGAAAGTGAATAGGAATCCTACAGTAAAAGCGAATGGCTTTTGGAACGTCTGCGAATGAAGTGCATAGTTCCGAAGAGATAGAGGTTCCGAAAGGATTCTATCTCCTAGATCGAATGAACTGGGCAGTCAGTCCATGTTGATCATAGCCAATGATCTTACATTCCTTGAAATGGTTTTAACTAATCAAAATGGAATTGGAGTGCTTACTCAAAAAATATAAAGTTGTTGTTGAAGGTGAGTTGGGGATGAGTTGGCAAGTGTGAGTAGAAGAATCAAGTTGACATATGATAATTGAACTAGGGAACATACATGCGGATTGTTTGGCTATATACTGAAGGATTCGGAAGTGAAAGTGAATGGGAATGAGTCCATGAAGATTGGAAAATAGCCAAGGTACATGTATACTAATTAAAGGCCATAAAAAACAAAGAACAATGATGGAAGGAAAATTGTGAATGAAGGAAAAAGGGATAATAGACTATTACCAGCTCCTGAAACATGTTTCCGAATCGTATGGCTTTTTGGGTAGAGATAGCCATGCCTAAATCTTTCGGAGAGTTATTATGAGAGTCTAGAACGTTCATATCATCAGGTCTGATGATATGGCATGTCATCGCAAGCTCTGAATGAATATGAATAACTCAATCCATAATTTTATGGTGAAAGATGGGGATAGTGATGGGGATAGTCAGGGTACTTCTTTTCTAAAAAAAGAATATGATTGGACCTGACCAATGATTGTTTCACAGGGATTGTTTCACTAGATGGAGTGTTTGAGTCGAAATGATAGATAAAAGAGTTGTTGGATAAAATTGATGGGAATGTGGGCATGTTGCTTTGGACTTCGGACAAAATGCTTCAGAAGGATCGCTTTGGAACGAGGACGATGTGAATGTAATGCCCAAATTGTGATCGTGACACTTCCCCCTCCCCCCCCTCCAACAATTTAACCTTCTACAAGTCTGATTCAATTCCCTGATTCAATTCCCTAATAAGGAACTGATGGCAGCTATGAGACAAAGGTTTGGTTAAGATGTTGGCATTGTCCTTTATAGATATAGCCTCAATGTTGATGGGTCTTTGGAGATGACATTGTAGATGTAGTGGTAGTAGATTGTTATATGTTTCATGTGTTTGTGGTGAATGCTGAGGCATAGAGTGCTGAAGGATATGTAAGATAATAAACAACTGTGCAAAACTCAGTGTTTGATGTTAAAAAATTAAGAGAGTGGGATGATGAATGAAGAGAGTAGCGTGGTGTCAGAATTCAAATATCAGTGATAAAAGTTGTTGATGAATGTCATGTTAGTAGTAATGTTTGGAAATGTTCCTAATGGTGATAGAATGGTATTGGAAAATGAATAGGAATCCTACAGTAAAAGTGAATGGCTTTTGGAACATCTGCGAACAAATGCATAGTTCTGAAGAAATAGAGATTCTGAAGGGATTCTATCTCAAGGATTGAATGAACTTTGCAGTTCATGTCAATCACAGCCAGTGGTCTTACATTCTTTGAAGTATGTCTAGACTAATATAAATGAAGTAGGAGTACTCACTTAAATGTGAAGTTGTTGTTTAAGGTAGTTTTCAATGAGTTGGCAAGTTTGAGTAGAACAATCAAGTAGACGTACAATAATTAAACTAGGGAATATACATGGGAATGTGCTAGCTATATACCAAACAGTTTGGAAGGAAGAGCGAATGGGAATGAGTCCATGAGGATCGGGAAGTAGCTAAGGTACATGTATACTAATTAATGTCCATAGGAATAGATGAACAAGGGAGGTAGGAAAATGGTGAATGGGTAAAAAGATTAATGGACCAACAATAGCTCTTGAAACATGTTTCCGAATTGCATGGCTCATTGGGTAGGGATAACCGTGTGCAAATCCTTCAGAAGGTGATCCTGAGAGTCTAGAACATTCATATCATAGAGTCTGATGATATGGAATGTCATCACAAGCTTCCACAAAATAGAAATAACTCAATCAATGAGTTCATTGGAAAAGATGGGGATAGTCAGGGGGCTTCTTTTCTAGAAAAGATTATGATCGGACCTGGTTATTGATTGTTTCACTAAACACTTAATGGAGTGATTCCTGAACTGGATTGGGTGACTGAATCAAATGTGTGCAAAGTATTGAGGCAAAGGTGAATTGGGATTTCAAAGGAGATCTTCGGAGATCTTCGGAAAGACATACTGTCACAATCACAATATGAACACCTTGTCTATATCATTGTCCTTCCAAACCAATCCTTCCGAATGGATCTTCCAAATCCCGAATCACCCTTGCCTCAATACTTCACACACATTTGATCTGGTCACCCAATCCAGTTCAGGAATCACTCCATGAAGTGTTTAGTGAAACAATCAATAACCAGGTTCGATCATAATCTTTTCTGGAAGAGAAGCATCCTGACTATCCCCATCACTATCCCCATCTTTTCCAATGAACTCATTGATTGAGTCATTTCTATTGTGTGGAAGCATGCAATGACATTCCATATCATCATACTCTATGATATGAATATTCTAGACCCTCAGGATCACCCTCCGAAGGATTTAGGGACGGTTAGTTCTACCTGAAGAGCCATGCAATTCGGAAACATGTTTCAAGAGTTATTGTTGGTCTGTTAATCTTTTTCTTCATTCACAATTTTCCTACCACCCTTGTTCTTTGTTTCCTATGGCCTTTAATTAGTATACATGTACCTTAGCTACTTTCCGACCATCACGGACTCATTCCCATTTGCTCTCCCTTCCAAATGGTTCAGTATATAGCTAGCACATTCGCATGTATATTCCCTAGTTCAATTATTGTATGTCAACTTGATTTTTCTACTCATACTTGCCAACTCGTCCTAAATTCACCTTGAACAACAACCTCATATTTGAGTAAGCACTCCAATTCTACTTTTATTAGTTTCACCCACTTCAAAGAATGTGAGATCATTGGCTGTGATCGACATGGACTGCAAAGTTCATTTGATCTACAAGATAGAATCCTTTCGGAACCTCTATCTCTTTGGAACTATGCATTTTGTTCACAAACATTCTGAAAGCCATTCACTTTTACTGTAGGATTTCTATTCACTTTCGAAAACCATTCTATTATCATTAGGAACATTTCTGAACAGATTCACTAACACAACATTCATCCACATCTTTTATCACTGATATTTGGATTCTGACACATACTTCGGCACTATAACAGTGAAATGTTGTAAAACCTGATTGTGACATGTGGCATTAACTCAAGCCAGCTATGGGACAGAGAGAAACAGATACTTGAAGCAAGAAAACTACTTGCATAAAACAATGGACTCAACAATGTGAGTGGCTGGGTTAAAACTGACTGATTTGTTTAGCTACCTAAGTGAATACTTATACATGAAGAAATAGGAGTTCAGGGGCTTAGGGGCAGAAACATTTAGGAACCAGCCATTGAAACTTATCTAAGAATAACTTTCTCATTTCCTAACATTTGAATGGTATCAAACGACTCTAGATTACCTGTGTGAAACTACTAGAGTGTACAGTATGTTGCTATACCTTATGTCACTCTTTACTGGATTGCTTGAGGCCATAGAGGTACTTTTTTTTAGTCATAGCACATGTTCTTGGCTTTTCTGAATATATCCTTGATGCTGCTTTATGTACAGTGACTCACAAAACTGAGTCAATTTTTGGTACTTTTGGACTATTCATTGAATAGCTTCGAATGTAAAACATATATGAAAAAAGTGTTGGTGCATCAAAGAAAGAATCTGATCAGGGCTATGCAACCATTAAAAAATTATATAATTCCAATTGGGGGTGATGAAGATATGGGCAACTCAAATCAAGGGCCCATTGACTCAGTTTTGTGAGAGGGTATCAGAGAAATAGTAAGTTGCAATTCTAGTACTTGGTATTGGCCCCCTTAGCCTTAATTACTACCTTAAGTCTTCTACGCATACTCTCTATGAAATTCTGACACACCTCTGGTGGTATGTTATTCCATACCTCCTCTACTCTCTCCCAAATTTGCCACACTCCCTTGGGTGGTGTTGGATACTCCTTAAGCCCATTTTTTGCATGATCCCAGAGGTGCTCAATAGGATCCAGGTCTTGAGACTGTGCAGGCAAGTCAAGGAGAGTGATATTGTTGTTTTCCATCCAGTTCTTGGCCTTCTTTGACTTGTGCTTTGGGTCATTGTCCTGTTGAAAAATTACCTGTTCCTCAGGAATTCCACTTTCCTCCAGGCTGGGCAGCAGGTGGTCCTCCAAAATGAACACAAACTAATCAGCATCCATCTTCCCCTCAATCACTGCAAGCTGGCCAACACCATTCCATCCCATACACCCCCATACCATAATGTTTCCCCCTCCAAACTTGACTGTCCCCTACACCTCTCTCTCAATCAACCCCCCCCCCTTCTGTTTCCAGACCCACTGCCTCCCATCTGACCCAAACCTGTTGATTTTGGTCTAATCTGACCAAATGACCCTCTTCCAGTCCTCTACAGTCCACTCTCTGTGCTTCAAAGCAGAGGCAACCTCAGCTGTCTATGCCTGCACTGAGGAAGGACTTTTTCTTCTTCACCACAGCCTTGAATGAATGTTTCCTGAGAACTCTTCTGACTGTTTCTGAGGAGACTGGGTGGGGGATAATTGTATTGATGTGTTTGGTGACCTGAGTGGCATTGGCAGCTCTGCCAGTAGCAATTTGTGATAAAACAGCATGTTGATCTTTAGAGGAAAGCTTGGGGGGACAACCTCCAGAGGAGCAGGGCTGGTTGGGATGGAGAGTTCTGAGAGTCCTGGATACTGTGGACTGGCTGAGCCCAAGTCCTGAGGCAATAGTGCAAGTGGAATGACCATGAGAGGCCAAGGAGAGGATGTTTTCTTTTTGAGTAGAGGAAGTGGGGTGCATTAGAGTGTAGTGAAGTTCTGGACATGTTGGAGGGGATTAAATACCTTAATTTGAGTTCTCATGAAAGATAAGGTTACCATAGTAACCATCTATCAAGGGTTGCATGTTATATAATAGATGGAGTATCAGATTCTGATTGTTCTAATACCCTCTCTGTAAGGGCAACCCTCCTAGCACTCTCAGGTACCTAGTAGAGGGAAATCCAAAGGTATATATATGCAGGGAAATACAATAAAGGGAAACTCTCACCTAGTAGAGGGGAAATCCAAAGAGAAAAGTCTAAGGGTCCCCTCTACCAGTGATACAACTATATACGACTACCTAACGCCCAACCAGGGGCATCCCTATGTGCTGTCAACCCTGCCCAACTTCTATCCCCATAAGGTAATCTATCCCTGATGAATGTCGGATGTTGGGCTGGGTGTTCGGGTCCAAGGTTTGGGTTACCCCCGAGGTGGGCTGAGGTCTCGGGCCCTACCTGAGGTGGTCTGAGGTTTCGGACCAGAGGCCCGAGACTTTGGGCTGGTGATCAGGGGCTTCGGGTCAATGACCCGAGGCTTCGGACCGAGGTTCTCATGCTTCGGGTCTGTGCCTGGTATGTGTGAAGGCCGTAGAGGTGGAGATTTCGGTGAAGACAGGTTGTCCCCTGACACTCTCACAAAACTGAGTCAATGGGCCTGTCAGAATTCAATTATCAAAGATAAATGTTATAGATGAATGTATTGTTAGTAAGAATGTTCGAAAATGTTTCCATATGAATAGAATGGTATTTGAAAGTGAATAGTAATCCTACAGTAAAGGCGAAGGGCTTTCGGAATGTTTGCAAAGAGGTGCATAGTTCTGAAGAGATAGATATTCCAAAAGGATTCTATCTCGTGGATTGGATGAACCTTTTAGTTCATGCCGATCACAGCCAATGGTGTCACATTCTTTTGAAGTGTAATCAAACCCAAATTGATAAGTTTTATAGGACTTACTTCAAAGTGAAGTTGTTCTTCAAGATTGTTCACAACGAATTGTTAGGTCAAGTAGATCAATCAAGTAGACGTGCAATAATTGAACTGGAGAGCATACATGCAAATGTGCTACTTATATACTGGGATGTTCGGAGGCAAGAGCAAATGGGGAGTAGTCCATTGGGGATTGGAAAATAGCTAAGGTACATGTATGCTAGTTAATGACCATAGAAAATAGAGAACAAGGGTTGGGTGAAAATTGTGAATAAGAAAAAGATTTAACAAACTAGAAATAAGTCCTGAAACATGTTTCTGAATCATATGTCGTTTTGGATAGACAAATCCTTGTTTCACTTCCTTAAACAACGACCCTGAGTGTCGGAAATGAACGCGTCAACATATTGAATCGTATTTCTTGTCACCATAAGCTTTTAGAAGCATAGAATCGACCCTGATATTGAGTTCCTAGAAATAGATGGGGATAGTGATGGGGATAGTGTAGATGCTTCTTTTCTGAGGAAAGGCTAATAACAGAACCTGATCTCTTGGTTGAGTCCTTGTGATGTTGCTAGGACAATTCAGGGTGTTAAGGGTGATGGAATGTTGAATGGTTCATGTGTGACGAATTTGTTGACGATTCGGGTTCCGAAGAATCAATTCGGAAGAAGGTTGTTCGGATGGTTTGGAAGGTGGAGTAGGACACAAATCATGATTGTGACAGGGCCCTTGATTTGAATTGCCCATATCTTCATCACCCCTGATTGGAATTATATAATTTTTTAATAGTTGCATAGCCCTGATCAGATTCTTTCTTTGATGCACCAACACTTTTTTCATATATATTTACATTCAAAGCTATTCAATGAATAGTTCAAAAGCACCAAACATTGACTCAGTTTTGTGAGTCACTGTATTTGTCAGAATTCAATTATCAATGATAAGAGTTGTAGATGAATGTAGGGTTAGAAGTATCATTTGGGAATGTTTCTAATAGTAGTAAAATGGTATTTGAAAGTGAATAGAAGTTCTACAGTAAAAGTGAATGGCTTTTGGAATGTCTGCAAACCAATACATAGTTCTGAAGAGATAGATATTCCAAAGGGATTCTATCTTGTGGATTGAATGAACTTTGCAGTCTATGTCAATCACAGCCAATGGTCTCACATTCTTTTGAAGTGTGGCTAGACTAATGTGAATAAAGTTAGAGTACTCACTCAAGTGTGAGCTTGATGAAAGGTTGTTGTTCAAGGGAGTTCACAATGAGTTGATAAGTTTGAGTAGAACAATCAAGTAGACATACAATAATTGAACTAGGGAACATACATGCAAATGTGCTACCTATATACTGAATGGTTCAGAGGGGAGAGAAAATGGGAAAGAGTCCATGGGGATCAGAAGGTAGCTAAGGTACATGTATACTAATTAATGACCATAGGAATCAGGGAACAAGGGAGGTAGGAAAATGGTGGATGAGAGAAAGATTAATGGACCAACAATAGTTCTTGAAACATGTTTCCGAATCACATGGCTCTTCAGGTAGGGATAACCATGCACAAATCCTTCAGAGGGTGATCCTGAGAGTCTAGAACATTCATATAATAGAGTCCAATGATATGGAATGTCATCTCAAGCTTCAACAGAATAGAAATAACTTGATCAATGAGTTCATTGAAAAAGATGGGGATAGTGATGGGGATAGTCAGGGTGCTTCTTTTCTAGAAAAGATTATGATCAGACCTGATTGTTGATTGTTTCACTAAACACCAAATAGGGTGATTCCTGAACTGGGTTAAGTGACCAGATCAAATGTATGCAAAGTATTGAAGCAAGGATGATTTGGGGTTCTGAAGGAAGTTTTCAGAATTGTTCGGAACATTGTGTTTTGGGATTTAAATAGCGAAATGTCCTAAACTGTGATCATGACAGTATTGGAAGGATGACATGGTCAATCTGCAACATAGTCATTCCTATTATATATAGTAGTTAATATTTGTTGGGTGATATAAAGGAGTCTCAGAAAGTCTCAGACACAGACACAGACACAGACACAGACGGTTGATATATACCAAAGACAAGCCATGTAGATATATGTGGTGCCTACATGACCAAATTATCCACAACAACACACTATGTTATAGACCAACAATATTAGTAGTTAAGACACTAGCCTGTGACTGGATTTGTGTTAGAGACCTGTATTGTGAAAGACTTAGATGATGTAAGCTACAGCAGAGAATACTGGAGCTCTACAGAGTCTAAGTAGGCTATATATACATGGTGAGAACAATAACTAAGATATTGTGGATGAAAAGAACAAAGTCACAGAACAAAAGAACAATGAGGAGAAGTTACGTGATCTGAGTGGCATTGTCCAACTCATTATTGTCTCAAGTGGATGCCCCTTTTTCACTACAACATGAGGCTGTTTTACCAGCTGCATATATCACTAGATAACAGGGGACAAGCATCTCAGTGATTGATTACACTGAGGTGATACTTATAGTTACATAGCTTTTATTTATTTATCCGGTCTCTCCCAAATTACTATTACAGTTACATGCATTATCAGTGAAATAATGACTGTCTAAATATTTGAGTGGAAATGTAGACAGCACTGGAAGGTCTTGCACACAACTTAAATCACATGGCACAACTTTCTGCTTATAGAGGAGGTTTAGGGAACAAGATGAATGGATGAGGGAGTACTCTTGTATTATCTGTTGAGAGTAACTCCTAATCCCTGCTTCTTGTATGAATGCTTATTACATAAGCAAATACACCATTAATTCCTCTCGTTAACGGAGCATCCACCATCTGTTCTCCAGTGTCTGTGATCATCCTTCAGCACTCTAGTCCTTAGGATTCACCACCAACATTATCCAAGCCAACCTGCAATTGGCTTTGCAACAAATCTCCTTGCTGACTGAATTTGGTCATATATTTCTGGTGGGCAGCATTAATCCTAGTTGCTTTATGGAATATGGGGAAACAATTTGTCATTGCATGGCTACTACCACTCTTTTGTGTCGGAAACCTTAAATAACCATATGCCACAATCAATGCTTCTTTACTAATCTCTGTGGTATAGTGTCAGACAAAGGATTTCATTTAGGGTATGTCCCACTCTGGGTCCTCATGTAGCTTACCCCATGCCACTGCTCTGTGAATGGAGAGTCAGACAAAGCACCAATATGGTTCCTGCTCCATGTCCTCCCTTGTGTATTTTGCCAGAAGCAGCCTGACCACAGAGGATTGATGAAATAATGAAAAATGCTCATCAATGAAACGGTTAGGCATAAAAGTTTATCTGTGGTGTGTTTTCTCTATAAGCACATCATTGGTGGAAAAAATGACTACACTATTCCAAGTGCCTGTGACCTCTGGGAAGCTCGGGCATTGGAAAATTGCCGCGCAGTGTGCCACGCTGCTGCGACTGCTGCGCACCAAAGAAATCATGCAAACATGCTTATACAGACTATAGAGAATCAGCTTATTGGAGAGTAACACAAGACTTCATAGCTGATTCTACAATCCAGTAGTTATCATGGCAATAAATGTAAGAAACTGTGAGAAAACATGTTATACTGCATGGCACTCATTCTAGCTTGCGCAGCACTAAATGTCTGCTGCGCGCAACTTATGTAAGTGCTTTCCACGTTGTTCTTACCACCACCATCTACTTCGACACTCCACAAAGCACATACAAAGAGCATAGACTAGTTCCGCATGGTATGTTCCTCTGGTTATCTCTTTGCTACTGTCATATACTGATCTTCTGATGACATCCCAGGACCTTATCCGGTCTATTTATCAATACTTTTGGTCAGGAGAACAGGGTGGCCCTTTGCACCACCCTCAAGCTACTACTTCAAATCAAAGAGGTATGTTTTCTTAATACATTAATACAAATGCCTAATCCCTGTGTATCCAGTAGCAGGTCTTTATCTATCTGGCCCACATCCTCCTGGTGTACTTCCAGGCTATGATCTATGTGGTAAGTATCTTCATCAATGTGATATAATTAACTAACTAACTATATCTAGGTGTCCCCTTTGGCTATTTTACACACCCAGATTACCATGGTAAGTAATATTGCTTCATTTGACTTTGAATTTATCTATAATGGTTTTTTTACAACTGACTGTTTTAAAGGCTCTGGTTCAGTCAATCATGATAATTGCTCAAAATTATCTTCCAAGCCTGATACTACTAATGTTATACCCAAACTGGCTGCTGGTTCTGATCAAACTCTCTGTGATACAAAAATCACTTCTAAAACTGGTTCAAAGCTGAAACAGACACACTTTGATTTACCATCTGTTAATTCTTCTGAGGCTGGAAATCATCCTTCTGAAATGGATGCTAGTAAATCATATAAGTCTGGTGAAATACCTTCCTGGGATGGTTGGCCAGATGGCTACTGGTCATATGATTATTCATATGAAGAATTTGAGAGAAACTCAGATCTGGCAGTTCACTGGTCTACATCAGTTCTAGGAGGTGATAAAAGAGGTAACCCTCATTCTCCTACACCAGAAAAAGGAAAAGTTACATGTTGGAAATGCATGGGCATTATACAATGTGAAAATCCTAATTGTTCAGTGATTATCCACCCTCAGACACGTGCTGCAGGTATTAATAAACAGCTGTCACAAAATTGTTCATGTGACTGGAAATTGGTACATAAGCCTTGTGGCATAGAGTCTACATTGTGTCACTATTCACAAGGTGTTCTCTATACCAACAAGGTAACACATAAGCATTTGCGTCCCACTCATCTATTACATCTGTTAAAGGGTGAAAAAGCAAAATTACATGAGATTCTATATGAACATCCTAAAGCTGGTGCTCTTGGTCTAGTTGTTGGATTACCAGGAGTTGATGGCCTGGGCAAATCTGTAGCAGACATCTCCCCAGTATTGCTTAATGTTGATCGAGTTTGTCATGAAAAGAAAAAGGCTAAGGCACCTTATATACCTAGTGGGGATACATTTCTGGATCAAATATCAGATTTTGACAAGCGACATCCTGGATTTCTGATTCACAGTCAAGTTGGAGCTATTACTGTCTTGGTTTGTCAGAGTGCTTGGATGGCACATCAGATGCTGAAGAGTACCGTCTTTCATGAACCAGTGAATGGTCTAGTTTCAGATGCTGCACATGGTTATTGGCGTATGCATAATTGGCTCCTGATAATATCATCAGTATATTCTAGAGATCTTTGTGCTTGGGTCCCTACAATCTTCTCAGTTACAAATGGAGGAACCACAGAACATTATCATATTCATTTTTTGTCTCTTTTCAGTAGCCTTGCACAAGAATGCAAGAAAAGAGAACAAAGTCTTACAGATAACCACTTTGGAATGGTTATAGATTTCAGTGCAGCTGAAGCTGGAGGATTTGTTGCAGCTTTTGTAGATTTCTGGCAGGCATATGATTTAGATCATCGATCTGTTGATGAATTAGAGCTTGCTGCCAAAGCTTTAATGAAAGGTTGTGAACAACACTTCCAGGCAGGAATTACTGGGGTGAAGAAGATTAGTGCTGTTGTAAAGCCTAGTCTAGCAGATGCATTTGAGTCTAGAGCACTGGCTTTGTTAAATGCAGATGATGTTGCTACCTTTAACAAATGTTGCCTTGCACTAATTCGAGACTTTCCCCAAGCAGAAGGCTGGTTAAAATGGTGGCAACAAGAGCGACCTTCTAGAATGTTATTCAAACCTTTCAGAGATATGAGCAATGATCTTTGGGAAAGCATGCCAAAGACAACAAATGCTGAGGAAGCAATGCATTGGAAGCTATATAGTGCAGTAGGGAGAGATTTGGGGCTTCTTGAAGGACTAGAGGGATTATTCAAGTTTGCTGAACATTTACAGACTCTTGGTACTGCTCATAGTGTTGGAATTCCTATACGTTATGGAAAGCCAGAGCCATGGAAGAATGTTGCTTTACACATAGGAAGAACCAAACCTAGCCGGTCTAAATCATTCCATGAGTATAAGCAAGCAAAGAATGATGGTTGTCCACCTGATACTGCAAAGGAACTTATGAAACCCATCAATATTAGAAATGACAGAAAAAAATATTTTCCAGGCTATGTATGGAAGAATAACTCATGCTGGTTGGATACTTCATTAGAGTTGCTTTATCAGGCTATGATCCAGGATATCAATGCATTTCACAATGCATCTTCCAAGTTAGATACCCAACTTGTACTATCCCAGGTATATAGGACTCTTGAGGAACGGAAGATTGTTATGGATGATATTAGCCAAACTGCCCCTGTTGATGTGATATCATTTCAGCATGATGAATTACGTCAAAGACTGGTGCAAAGTCATATAATACTGGCTTCTGATACACCAGATTCACTGTTTGGATGGCTTGATGGTGTTGTCAGAGCATTACATCCTAGTATGCATAATGGATCTGAATCTACAACTGCATCTCCAACCACACCTTATCTTGAGACCCAGATAATACAGCTAAGAACATGCCATGGTGTATCTGGTAACCCCACCAGTACTCACTATCAAATCACAAGTATCCCTAAAACTAGAACGACACACAAAGTGAGGTCCATTGATTATAAAGCTACTAAAGGTAGTTTAGAACAATGGCTACATTCTAGTACTGAGATTAATAAACAAGCTAAGAGTACACAGTGCTGGAAAGTATTAGATGGTGAAGTGTTTTGCAATGGTCCAGCTACCTTTCTGGAAGTTTGGATCTCCATTCCACATATTCTAATTATTGAAATGGAAAACATTGCCTGGGATACACCCAAGACACTCATACCATTGACAAATGCTCTGGCAAATGCTCATGGCCTTGTTTATGATATTATTGGAAAGGCCTTTTTCTCTCCTAACAATGCACACTTCAGCACTATATTTCGGAAGGGAAAGAATATTTTTAAACATGATGGTCTATGTCATGCAGGATATTCTAGAAGGGTTGAGAAGGCAAAACTAAGTACTCATTTGAGTGGTATTCAAAGTGCCTATGATGATGGCACTTATCCATGTGCAGTTGTCTATGTACTGAGGGGGGGTCAGACTGCACAAACTCATTTTCATAAGCTGCAAGTAGCCAAACTCAGATGCCTCAATGAGATCCATGTTAGCTCCATAACTCCTGATTTGTTGTCTCAAATATCTTTGCATAAGAAAGGCATTTCTCTTGTGGATAACTCAGCTAGATTTTGGATGCTTAATCCTTATAAATCTAATATATGTGACTATCAGAGCATAAATCC
>QMFG01000616.1:0-34980 GCA_003314545.1 Ramaria sp. MG151 | reverse complement strand
GTGAGGACTACGAAGCGCAAGGAAGTATAAGTGGCGGGTTCGACTCAGTATTCCTACCTTTCAACTTTAACAGAATGAGTGAGGGATCACTTTCCTAGCATCGAGCACGCCCAATCGCTGATTAAACTTGTCTCCTCTGTCCATCACGCAAGCACTTTATATTGACGTGTAGCACCCCTTTGAGTTGAAGTCGATGTGTTGATAAACCGGTGCTTGCGGCCTGAAACAGCCCAGATTGTGCGTGAAAGAAATCAGAAGTGTTTTGTTTGAGTAGCGACTCAAGTGTAATGAAGATTAGCCTCTTCTTTGACAGACTGAATATCCTGAGTAGAGTATTGTCTTCGGTATTTTCGGGCTAATGAACGCGTCCTATAACGTCGAGGAAGTCTGAAGTTATGTCTGTTGAAGTTATCTATCGCCGCTTGAGAGATGTTTAAGTCACTAAACTTTATTCTCTGCGACATGCGTCCTCTCTATTTTTATTATTTCGACAGGGTGGAGCCGGGGATAAGGAGCGTCTAACGATGCATTGAAGAAAGGGCGTCCTATTGATTGGTGACGTTCTCGAAATAGCCGACCGAAGGTTTGCTTTCGCATCCCGGGCTTCGTGATCGACCGGATCGAGATAAGATGGCGGTCAATCTAGATCCGAATTCTCTCGCTGAAGCGTTGCCCTACGTTTATTTACGCGCGTCGCGGGTAATTAAACGTAGGGCAACGCTTCAGCGAGAGAACTGTGTGAATATAATGGAACATTCAACATCATAGTAGTACGTAAAAAGATATTTGGGGCTTGCTCTATACTTAGGGATTTTCTGAGAATATCTAATACCATTTGTGTTTGACAATATAATTTCATAGCTTATACATGATAGAGAAAGAGTAGAAAAAAAAGGCTCTTCTTAACAAACTCTGTTTGTGCCAAACATTGCTTCAACTTCTGGCAGTGCAGTAGTCCCAGGAACTGATTGGTGATCAAGAAACAGAGCCTGAAATCTAGCAGCACATTGGGCAATGGATGTTGTCTTATCCACATAGCTCAGTAATATGGCCATAAACAGTATCACTGCTCAGATACATACCACTCCCTCCCAGACTGGCGTGGCCCATAGGTGTGGTTATCATCAGAGTTTCTTATTCTAACAGAAAAGTGGAGTTTATTACAGGCCCAGGGGAGTTGACGTGAGCAGAATATACCAGGAATTGTAAATGGCTAAGGAGAACCATAAAGGAGGCAGGCCACCCAAGCTATCTCCAACTGACTAAAAGCAAGATTGTTTACCAGATTAACACAAGCAAATTGTGAAGAACTGAAACATGTATCTAGATGGAACTCAATATTTGAGATGACCAAGGGTTTGGGGTCCTATGCTGAAGTGGGCTGAGGTTTGGCAGTCAGATCCAATGAGACTTAGCTTTAACTTGTGTGTTATACCAGCTCAGTGTCCTGTGCCTGCATTTCAGACATGGCCTGAGGTCACCTGAGGTTCAGGTGTGACCTCAGCAAGGGAGTGTAGTAATTAAGAGAAGAGAGTGTATATAAGGGCAATCGTCCTAGTATCTGCAGATATCTAGTAGAGGGGAAATCCAAAAAGAAAAGTCTAAGGGCCCCTACTATGAGTGAAGTTACTATATACAGTGACTCACAAAACTGAGTCAATGTTTGGTGCTTTTGGAATATTCATTGAATAGCTTTGCATCACCCCTGATTGGAATTACATAATTTTTTAATGGTTGCATAGCCCTGATCAGATTCTTTCTTTGATGCACCAACACTTTTTTCATATATGTTTTACATTCAAAGCTATTCAATGAATAGTCCAAAAGCACCAAACATTGACTCAGTTTTGTGAGTCATTGTATACTGAACCCTTTCATGTATATTCCCTAATTCAATTATTGTATATCTACCAGTTTGCTTTACTCAAACCTACTATCTCATTGTGAACTACCTTGGTAAAAAGTCTTTGGATGAACTACCTCTAAGTAAATACATATATATTATTGTTAACAATCTAGAAAGCTTTTGAACAATGTGATGATGTTGACTGTGACCAACATAGACTTGCAAAAGCCATTCAGATCATGAGACAGAATCCCTTTGGAAAATTCTCTTTGGAATTATGCATACCTTCATCAACACTCCAAAAGTTGTTCACCTTTACTGTAGGATTATTATTCAGGTAGTGCTTGCACACAGCAGCATAACTTGGTTGCAAAGGCTTCATCTATTACCACTGCAGAGTGGAGCTGACATGAATACACCTCTGAGGGACTGCGAAGACACAAGGTGACGAAGATATGGTTCAGTAACCACTGGTCACGTAGATGCATGTAGAGTATAATCCGCTGCATGTGGCGTCGCCAAGAGGTCACCATACGATTGTTCGGTTAATAATGGAGAAAGGAGGAGACGTGATCATATAAGGAGGTCCAGCAGACGCCATCGTGTAGTGCTTCATATGACCGCGAGGCTCTTCCTGGAGAGGGAAGCAGGCATCAATGAGAAAGAGCATGGGCAGGCAACAAGTTATATGCTGCATCGATTTGTGGTCATGATGCGATCGTTCGGTGGCTGCTGGGGAACAGACCCAACCCGAATGCACATAAAAGGTAATATGGCAATGCGCCACTGATAGCATCGTTACATATTCACGATGCCATGCTTCTGCTCCTGTTGAAGACAAGAGGAGAAGCGAATATATGTGCAGAAGAGTATGAGAACGCGCTACAGGCGGCAGTGCGTGGGGGCCACGAGGGTGTTATGGAGTTGATGCTGGAGAACGGAGCAGACGTGAATGCACGGTGCGGTGCACACGGTGCCAGAAAGCGACCACGAGGACATTCCGTGAAGACTAAAAAATAAATGAATGAGATTATGCCAATGCGTTGTGGGTGGTATGGTGCCGTATAAAATCACGAGAGCAATGTAGTTACTCTGGAGAAAATCGGAGCGTACGTAAAAACATATGAACGAGAGCGTGGCAATCTGCCGCAGACGGCGTCCTCTGCAAAGAGAACGTCGTTCGGTTACTGCTGGAAAACAGAGCAGACATGACCGTTCAATAAAGAGTTGTCAGTAAAGTCGATGGGGTCACCGCGCAATCATAGCGCTGCCAGTACAATGCGACAGAAGACCCATCATACTCTGTAATGCACATCGTAGCGGAACAATGCACTTCGGGAGGGTTGCATTACGCGTGTCCACACGCAGTACATCCCGCCACGTTAAAACCTTATCAGACAAGAAAGATGGCAACTCTACCTAACTTTATGGTAAATAGGCATGTATCGTATTGGTGACATTAAGGGTCTTGGCTGCATGGCCCAGTCGATTCAGAAACCGCTGGCTGTGATTCTAGCTGTTCTGATGGATGGCCCCTTGGCCACAGTACCATGAAGTAAGGGTGGTGGTCGCTTTTCATACATAAAAGATGTCCTACTCAACACCTAGACAGGTTGGGAACATGCCTGCATTCATTCATGCATCATACTTGCTGCGATACAAGGCAGAGCTATCGGAAGTGAAGAAGAAGGCGCTCCCCACTCTGACAAACTAGATTTCTAAGCATGTCCTCTCCAAAACTCGCGTAATTCCGATTCTACCGATAATTAGAGAGCGCTGTACAAAGCGGATTATCAAGCTCGTTAGTTTTAGGAAAGTCCGTACCATTTTGTCCGGGGAGTATGGATAATGGAAATGTAGCGCCGCAGTGCCACCATCCGTGCCAAAGTGCCAATCGATGATATATCAGAGATTGCGTGCGAATGACTCGTGATTTTTTCCCCTCCTTTGTATAAAAAGGCAGCGACCCTTTTGGAATTTCACGCTCCCCCCAATTCCCAGGCTCAACGTCATCCATCCCGCCAGTACCAAAGCAGTCATGACTGTCAAAGCCATCCAGTCACTCGCAGAATTCAACACCATTGTGAGATCTTTTTTTTTTGTCTAGCGGGGCACAATAGCCTCGAATGTGTCATTAACAATATACTGTTACAGATCAATTCCGGCAAGGTCGTTGCTATCGACTTTTGGGCGACATGGTGCGGACCGTGCCGTGTTATCTCTCCCATATTCGAAGACCTATCGTCTAAGCACCAAGAGAAAGTAGAATTCTACAAGGTTGACGTCGACGAGCAGCCTGTGCGTCACTCTGACGTGTAGGGGGTGGTTCCGTTGTTTGACGCATTGAAATCTTTACAGGAAATCTCAGAAGAAGTCGCCATTCGCGCGATGCCAACGTTCATTGTATTCAAGGATGGAAAGAAAATTGGCGATCTGACTGGCGCTTCGCCTGGTCCTCTTCAAGTATGTGTTTTGATCCACCTGGCAGTCTAACAATCCACCCTGACTTCGACATTTGAAGGCCTTGATCCAGCAAGCAGAAGCAGCTGCCTAGAGAGAAGCCCCGTAATTATGTATCTGTAATCTCATGCGCTTTCCGAATATTCGTAACACTACATGAATCAAGTCGATCTTCCTAATTCAATTTGGTGATCTCTTCGGACAGGTTTGAGTGTTTTACCACAACTGGTCGGCAGTCTGTGTTTGTGTCTATCCGCTTGTTTCAGCGTCCTCCCCTTTCCTACGAGATGCGTTGGTTCGTTCGCCGCCCATTAGCTCACGGTTACACATACAACTGCTTCGGTAAATTTCACGACGAGCCATCAAGTCACGATATATAGCCGAAATTCAGAGAACTTTGCAATAAACTGAGTCTTAACCACTTGAAGGGAGAATAAATGTAGTTTTTTCACGTCGCGGACAAGGACAAGGATTGTTTTATCATATCTGACGCCTTTTCTCCAACAGCAATCGCTGGGGCGCTCTATCACAATAAGTATAGAGACACATATCGTCAGTGTAGCTCCACGAAAGGAAAATACGACAAGGGATACCCACAGTGTGCCCCGATGGGATAGTAGAAAAGATCGACGCATCTGCAACTCTGAGATTCTCTATCCCGTATACTCTGAGGAAGGGGTCGACGACGCCGCCCTCTTCAAGTTTGGCCATACGACACGTCGACACGGGGTGGTAGAGTGTTTCGATGCGCTGCCGGACCACAGCTTCCAGTTCAGGATCTGAGAGACCTCGGAGGGCGAGGAGATCGGCAGGGGGGCCCTTACGGTCCAACAAGGAGGCAAAAGGCTCAATTTCGGAAACGCGAACAATGTGCTTCAGGCCACGGACGAGTATGGCCATGTCGTTCTGCGAACTCAGGTACCTGTCCCATGCCAAGCAAATTCCAATGCCCAGTTCAGGGACTGCACATATAAAAGAGGGGGGAGATCAACCGACCTGGGATCGATGACCGGGTCGTCGAATGGGTCGTTCGATTTTAGAGTTATCGTTCCCCAGCTTTGGGGCCTTCAGAAGGAGAGGCCCAGTGAGCATTGCTAACTATTGATGTTGAAACACTCGCCTTAGTAAGACCGCTATCGCAGTGACTACGGACCGAGGGGGACTGGGCGGGTGTCCATGTGAAGAGTAATCAAGGGGGAGGAGAATAGTTTCAAGATCAGGTGCGTTGGGACCAGACGCTTGGTCTGTTACGTGGTAGCTATCCTGAGGAAACATCTTGGGGTCGGTCGTCCGCAAGAACGCAGCTACTTCACCAATCTATTGAAAATTATTCAGATTGGCCAGAGAGGTCCTAGGCAATAAAATCGAGAGAAAGGGGGATTCTGACATTGGAAGCCAATGGTCCGGAGCCGAATACTTTCCACTTTACGTATGCTGCAAGGCCCTGAAGCGAGCCCCACCCTTTCGTGGCGCTGACATGGCTCAGTGAATAGCCTGGTTTGACTGGAAACTGTGCCCCGACTGCCGCGTGGTCTTGAAGTTTCTGGCCAACGCCGGGAAGATCGTGAACAAGAGGAATCCCGTGCTTGGCAAGATGATCCTTGGGTCCTACTCCAGAAAGCATCAAGATGTGCGGGGAGTGGACAGCACCGGCCCTGTCATGGCCATTTCTAAATTCATTTTCTTGGTCAAGAATTAAAAGGAAAGGACCGCACGATAGGACGACTTCCTGTCTGACGCGCACACGGTATCGAGGGCCACCCTTGTCCTTTGCAAACTCCACCCCCATAGCTCTGTTACTCCCTCCTTTCGTGTTGAATAATATTCGTGTTACATGGGAATGTATGGCCACTTTGAGATTGGGACGTTTAAGGACCTCTGGGGTGAGGTATGCAGTTTCCGTGTTGACTCTTGTACCTGAAGAATCAATGTATGTCACTAAAGCGAAGAGGTAGATTAGATAGTAGTCATATATCGTAGATTTTTTCGTAAGTCTCACGGATCTACTCGATAATGAGAAGGACGCATCAAGACATAGAAAATAAATATACAAACCCTCGTCACGCCCGCGGTACCACTCGGTGTGTTGACGTCGCGGGTATGGGGAATTCCTGCATTAATACAGGATTGCATCCATTTGACAGATGCGTTGCTGAAGTATCCAAAGAATCCCACCCGTACCGGGCCATCGTTTCCCTGTTCCGGCCCCAAATAAAGCAACTGGTGAGCCAGCACACAAGCATAAAAGAATAGAAGGAACCTACTCTCTCAAATGGGTTGAGTGGTGCTAGATTAGGGTGGGGAACGTACTTCTCAAATTTGCGAAAATACCTGGAGCATGGCCATGTGTGCTATATATAGAATGGAATGGGGGGGCAGCATACGGTAATATATTCTTGTATGCCCAGCCTGATGCACCTTCCTGCCCCGTGCTCCCCCATTCGTCATAGTCGCTTGGTGCGCAAGTGTGGAACCTATCCATAGGTCAATATGGAAGGACATCTTTCCAAGTGGAGTCTCATACATCATAGCGTTAACCGCGGAGCCTGAGGCCATGATTAGAGAGTTGAGTAACCTGTTCCTGGTATTCCTGAGATAACAGCTAGTATGTACACTCACATCCGCCCAATAGCTTGCCTGGCAAGGCAGCTCTATCAGCCTCGGGGAAAGAATTGGAATCGTCATGATGTACCTCTTGGCCAATACTTCTTCGTGCCCTCGGCATTGACTTGTGGCTCAGTCCACAAATTAAAAGCCCAATCGGTGTACATATTCTCCGGAAAGGCTATCGGCATCTGACTGGCCAGGAGATCACGAGAACTGCAGGGTTTTTCTTGAGGAAGGGATCTAAAAAGCTACAGAGTAGGTCACACGGACCTGCCCCCCGACTCGAGTAATAGCACGCGACACTGGGGGTGCTCAGAGAGCCGGGCGGCCAAGACGCAGCCTGCCGTACCGCCGCCTATGATAACGACGTCGTATTCAGGACCGGTCAGATCGTCAGAGTCATCTTTAGCATTTGTGTTGACACGGCAAGCGACGGTCTCTGGGGAGTCAATCAGATCTGGGTTCCCGCGACGGAGGACAGCATAGAGAGCGAGTGCAGCAGCGGAGGCTGCGATGAGGGCACGAGTGCTAATACTGTCTGGGGAAAAAGACATGCAGTGGGTCAGCGGTCAGCTGGCTAGCCTGGTTTAGGCTTTGGCCAATAGGGCGCAGACCTTGTGTGAAAAGAAGCTTTGTGAACGAGAAGCCAGATCGCTCCTTGGGAAATTAAGGGAGGCGCCTCAGCTGGTAGATCGATTGCCTGCAAGGATGCCGTGAAACCTGAAATCCCTCTGTGTATTCAATATGCAATTAATATCGCTCCAGCGTTGCTCGTAAAGAGCGAGTAAATGTCGGTATATTATATATCGTATCAGAACAGGGTCTAGACGACAGCGGTACACGCGCTCGCAGGGAGGCTGGGGTTGAGGAGGAGAACGAGGTGGAAGCTGGCTCTCAAAACAAAGATGTGTCTTATATATATAGACGATGTACATGAATCAAAGAGTAGTGTTCGGTCTAATTGTTCCGTATCGCGCGAGAATTCATGGAACCCGAAGCCCGATGGATGTTGTTATAGCCTCATGCTTTCGTTCGCACGCAAGGAGTGCCCGAATAGGGAAGAATTTTAACCAACCTCGAGTTCGAAGCGTTACAAATGATGGTTCGAAGAAGCTATGAACCTTAAAGAGCACCCTGACTGGGTGTTTGCAATAGACTAGCATGCTGGAAGAGGCTCAGACTCGGACAATCCCGACGTGCTTGCGCCTGAACATATGCATTGCGCATCAGGTTGGTAACGTCGGATGGATCGGGTCAGCCACTGCGTGCAAATTGTCGTGACAACTCGCAAAGTCGATCAGCTCCAGCTCGACCATGCCAGATTTGTCGCGAGCGCCGTATCTGGCCCAAGTTGCCAAATCAAGGTGGTGGATGGCGCACATGTGGCAGAATGTGGTGCCCTGGGACACGTGCAGCCATATTGAGCAGTCGAATTTGCACTGCAGGGACCTTTGCGCCCACAGGTGAAGAGGTACGCGAGGGAGAGAGCCAGGGAGATAGAGGGGACATACGCGAGCGGGGCGTCAAGAGTTCCCTTGTAATGAGAAGCCGCGCAGTACTGTAAAAGGATTGACAGATAGGCTCGCGAGGGGTAGCTAGTAACGTGAGTGCCAAGAAAAAGGGATCGAGGTCTGAGCTCGACGAGGGTGCCGACGAGCTGCGTCGACGTCGAGAGCGAAAGCGAAAGACCCTGGCCCGAGTTTTGAGTGGCTCCATTGTTGTCCTCGTCCAAGTTTTGAAAAAGGGTTTTACTTCCGTGCTTTATTGGCGCCTGCTTTGATTCTCTCAGCCATCAGCCCTCGAGGCATCCACGCTCCTTCCGTCTGGCAGTGCCATGCCCAGTGCTAGACATCTCTCTCCACATCTTCCCACATCCTCCACCAATCCCGTAGATACCGACTATATAGACGTCGACGCCGCTCCCAACGACGTCCCGACTCTTCCTTCCATCTCCCCTTCCGTTCCCGCCACCTCCCCTGCCATTCCGGCGTCTGCCTCCTTCGCTCCTCACATCGCAATGCAGCACCCCCCCCGACGAAAGCCCCTCCGTATGGATGCCCAGGATGGCCCCTGGAGTGTCAGTGTCGCAGAGAATCCACACGACACAAAAGCGGCCTACTCCATATACATACAGAGTACGTCTCGCTAATTTTTTTTCTTCGGGCTTTCCTCAACGTTCTTGCCAGCGCCAACCCACCATCTCACCCTCACTCGTACGGCATCAGAGGTTGCTGATCTCCATGCAAAACTCACCGATGCCTACCCCACTGTCGGTATACCCCCTCTTCCACTCGGCGACGTCCCCACAAAGCGTCGCTCTTCTTTTCTACATACCCTTTCCCGTCTCGCAAATACCTCCACCAAGCCTCCACCAACTTCTCGCTCTTCTTCCCAAGCTCTGCCTACTCCTTCCGTTTCTCCGAGCAGGGAGCCCGATGATCCCTTCGCCAATCCCTTGTCATCTCCTTCCGCCGCGGCCACCAGTCTCGCTTCTTACTTCACACTTATATCTAATCACCCATCTGTTCGCACCGCTCGGCCGTGGCGTAGGTTCGTCCGCGTCCGCACAGACGATTTAGAGTCCGTCCGTGTTGAGCGGGCCATCAAACGTGTCCGTTCAGACCTCGCAATGCACCTACCCGCACAAGCCACTAGCGACGCCATTACTACTTTGTCAGACTCGCATCCCGCAAGTGATGTGGACAGTACCGGAGATGATTTTGCCGCCGACAGTGCTGACGCCGCTACTGTTGACCGTGATTCTGGAGTTGGCGGACTGCAGAAGCAAGAGATAAAAGAGGAGGACGAGGACGAAGACATGCTTAGCATGAGGGAGGATGCCAAGATTGCAGAATTGGTCGCCGGTGGCAATACGGATGCGAATACCCCCGTGCAACAGGTACCCGACCCGATACTACCTGTAGAGGACGGAGGGGAGGGGGAGGGGGAGGAGGAGGAGGAGGAGGAGAATATTGTTGGAGATCCCACTCCTACAGAGGCTTTGGAGTCGGTTCCCGAGCCACCTGTAGATGTGTTACCCACTCCTGCTCCATCACCCCCCACACCTCCTGTGCCACCACCTTCATCGCCCACCACTCACCCCGCATCGCGCATTCCACGCAGCGCTTCCGCTGATCCCGACAAAGCTTCCCGTCTTTCGCGAGTCTGGACGCCAGAAGAAGAAGACACTCCCGGCACGCCGAAACGCAAAGCCAAGGGCATGTCTCCCAAACCCAAGACTCGTCCAACTCGCAAAGTCGTCATAGATGATTTTGAGATGATGCGCGTGCTCGGAAAGGGGTGCGCAGGTAAGGTGTTACTCGTGCGCCACCGCGCAAGTTCGAATTTGTATGCTCTCAAGGCCATCACGAAACGTCACGTGCTGGCACACCAGGAGCTGCAGCACACGCTCACAGAGCAGGCCGTCCTCAAGCGTATGGCGCACGAGGCAAAGGATCCATTCGTTGTGAAGCTCTGGTGGAGCTTTCACGACAAGGAAAACTTGTTCCTTGTAATGGACTTTCATCCAGGAGGTGACTTAGCCACACAGCTAGCGCGTTGGGGCCGCCTTGGTCGAGATCGTGCCAGATTTTATGCCGCAGAAATAGTGAGTCTTATGGTTCATGGCTGCCTACTAATTACTCATGGCGACCAGGTGGAGGGCGTAGACGGTCTGCATGCAGCAGGCGTTATTTACCGTGACTTGAAGCCTGAGAATATCCTTATTGGCTCAGATGGACACATTGTGCTTACAGACTTTGGTTTGTCCAAAGAGTTCCCACGTCGTTCTGCCACTGGCCTTCCACTCACAGCTACTCCCTCAACGCCTAAAAGTGGCGATGTGAGCAGCCCGGACGGTTTCTACTCGTCTACTCCCGGGACGCCGACGCCCGCGCCACCGCACTGGATGCGTCATGGTGCAGAGTCACCTGGCGGGAGTCCAGGGTCCGCTTGGGGGAGTGGTCCTGGTGGGAGCAAAGATGTAACCAGCACGTTCTGCGGAACGGCTGAATATCTCGCCCCAGAGGTTATCCAAGGCCTGCCATATAGTTATGAGGTCGACTGGTGGAGTTTTGGGACTATGCTTTATGAAATGTTGACGGGGATTGTGAGTATCCTTAATCTTCTGCGTTTTAGTCGGGTGTTGACTAGAAGCATGTCAGACGCCATTTTGGGCAAATAACCATTCAGATATGTATGTACGCGTGCTGCAGGACGAGTTGCAGTTCCCGGATGATAAGGCCATGGATCAAGATACGAAGAGCTTAATTCGTGGTGTAAGTCGCTAGCTTAACCTCTGTCGTGTTTAGGATAACGGTTGACAACGCCTGGGATAGCTCCTGCAACGCAATCCCGCGCTCCGTATGAGCGAGCCGCGAATTAAGCGACATCCGTATTTTTCCATGATGTCTGTAGTTTCGACCTCCAACTTGAGTTATAATTAACCTTTGACCCACAGCGACTGGTCACATGTCTACTACAAACGTTACATTCGTGAGCCCTCTACTTTCTTCTATTCAATTTTTTTTTCTCACCAGCGTTGCTTTGCAGCCCCCTACATCCCACCGATCGACCCGTCGAACGCAAGCGACACGCAGAATTTCGACGAGGCGTTCCTTGACATGGATCCTATCATAGACAATGAGCCTGAGCCCGAAACCCAGACTGACTCGGAGCGCGAACGCTCAGAACGAGAGGAGTCTGACACCCCATCTCGCAGTCCTACGCAAGCACCAGTGGCGGATGATCCAGACGTCTTCGATGGGTACTCGTTCAAAGGTCGGCACTCTGTCATATTGGACGATGCCGAAGACGACGGGTATGACGGCCATGCTGAGGATGAGGATGAAGATGAGGTGGAAACGCCCACTGAGCCGGAAGAAGAACCGGCGAATGTGGTCCCCGAAGTTGTTAAGGAGGTCGATGTGGTTAAAGAACCAGAAGTTGCTCATGTTGAGCCCACTCCCAGAGAGGAGGTCGTCGAAGAGGTATCTCCCGAAACTCCCACGAAGGATGTCGCGGAGCAGTTACAGACCGTTGTTCCCCTCGGGGAGCCCGTGAAGCCTCCTATGACACCGCCCAAAACGGCGTTGAGATCGATGGAGCCGAGGCCTTCCAAAGCAGTAACTATTGCTACTCCGCGCCCTCAACCGCGCAGGCGCGAAAAGTCGGGGGTTCCTGCGCTGGATCGTCATCTCAGTCGCGTCATCGACGAGGAGGAGGATGCTGGCACGGTCACCGAACGCGATGATGACGACTGGGACTTTGTTGAGACCCCAGGTGGGGAGGACAGGAACGGTGCGAAGGGCACGAGTCTGTTCGCACGAGGGGTGGTAGATCGCTACCGCCTTGCGGTGTTCCGCAAAGCGTCGAGCAGCGGCGGCCAGCCGCGGTCATTCTCGGGACTGTCAGTTGACTCAGACATTGGGGGTAATGATTCCACAACCGGTAGTCCCTCTCCTTCTGAGAAACGGCGAGGGAGGAACACAGGACTAAGCATTGGAAAGAGCACTCGCCAGTTCCTACGTGCTAGGTCGCCGCCCTCAACCTTTTCTTCCGGGACGCGAAGCACGAGCCGCACAACCGCGGTGTCTAGTGTGAGCAGTGGATTGCTCACCCCATCCCCTTCGATGCAACCGGGGTCTTCGCCTGCTACCGTCATTTCACCGCACTCTCTCAAATCCAAAGACTCAACGACGTCTATGGGGTCCCCAAGTGGATCTTCGGATGGGGATAGACAGAGTTTGTCACAGTCTGGCGTGGAGCTGAGTGCGCATGGCTCATCCGTTTCGCCGTCTGGGGAGAGCAACGCGACGGAAAATGGCAAGCGCCCTTCGCGCACATCGTCAAGTGATGAGCCGGTACACAAGCTCAAGAAGATGAAAAAGTATAAGGAAGGCGCCGAAAAAGTACTCTCGCTGTTTGGCTCGCCACGTCAAGAGCGACCGCACCCGTCATCTCAGTCTCAATCATAGCCGTCGTTCTTTCCACCCTTTGTTCCCAAACCATGCTTACCGTGGAGCCCTGCCTCTGTAACCCTTTGCATCCCCATACCTTCTCTTGCTCAAACCCCATATACATTGTTGCCACCTTCGTTGCTATCAGCCTTCAAGTCGTCTTGTTCGGACCTAGTTATATTCAAGTATGCACCTTCCTTATACTCTCACGTTTTTCTTCAATTTTCCTGGGCCGCTCCTCCTGCCCCCTTCTGCAATCTGTTTTACTTAGTCGCCTAGTCGCCTAGTCAATCAACCGGTAGTCACAAATGGGTTTGGAGATTTCAATAATACAGTCTTGCCCTTGGGGGGTTTTCTACGCATATAGTTGATTGAGAAGAGCTCCCACTTTGCGCATTTGAAACACCGCGGGGTGGTAGACATCCTGAACAAAATTGCGTCGATAGCTTCCAACGCACAGCCTTACTGCTGCTTTCCACAATCACAGATCAACCTCAGTGACATGGAGTCACTCTCTCTCAAGAAATTGGGCAAACGTCCTGAACTCCACGAAATGGATGGGCCCCTTGATATATCTCGCACGGGTCGGGTCCCTCAATCACCTGGTACAGTTCAACAAAAGCGTGTTCTACCTTCTAGGTCTCGAAGGGGTGGGCCGGGGGTTGGAAGCTGCAGCGTGGACATTATGATAATAGACACCGAAAGAAGGACGAGTGAGCCTTTTCGGTCCATTACACTTTCAGCAATATCTATCTGACATGGTCTATATTAGGGGACGGAAAGCCTGTGATACCTCCAACTCAAGCCTTTTTTCTGACCACGCACTCAAAGGCCGTGCCTCCACCCCCTGATTTAACAGCACCAGACGGTGAAGCTGCAGGCAGTTACTTTGACAAGCCGGAAGTTAAGGCGGCTTATCTCGCACAACGTGCAATTCAGGTGCCCGAGTTTTCTCCTCTGCCAGATGATGCTGTCGGCGGCAGGCTGAGGGCCAGAGCGGAAGAGGTGGGGGTCTCCTTGTATCTCTTATTTTTGTTCACGCATCAATCCCCTTGTCTTATATACAGGAAGGACCAGAGACATCAGATCTTGCCTACATTAACCGTCACCGCAAGTACGAAACATTTGAGAAACGCCAGCGTCGGCGCGAAAAGGAAAAGCTCGTCCATGAGCAATATAAGCTCAAAGAGAGGATCGAGCAACTCAAGGGGATGGATGCAAGTGCGTTTGGTGGTGGAGGAGAGGCGAGACGAAAGGAGATGCTTGATATAGCTGTGGGTCTTGAGATGCGATACGCCGTGCTTCTTCCACCGGAACCTAAGCGTATGAAGAAGAACGAAAACAAGAGGAGAAGTGAAGGACCGCGGGCGGGAACTACAACTGGAGATGATGCTGATGCTGACACGGAAGAAGAAGTGGTTGAGCCACCAGTACGAGAAATCGTACGACCTACCTCAACTGGGCCGAGGCTCCAGCAAGTGAACAGGGCGACTACTCGATTAGCCCTTCATCCGAACACCGTGTCAAGGTCGCTTGCAGTCTCCGTCGCCATGGGTGAAGCCGGCATCACGCAGCCCACCTATATTTCGCCGACTGTGTCTGTGACGCCAAGTTCACGTATAGGCCATCATGTACGAGATGGTACAGGACGCCTCCTCCGTGCCAAATCGGAAGGAGGACAGACACCTAGACCTGAGAACTCCACTCCTGAGGTCACCGTTCGTGCTCCAGATGCAGTCAGTGCGCCGCATCCGCGCAAACGTCAACGGTTAGACTCGCAGGTCAAACGATACCAGACTCCCGACATTGGTTCTGTGTCGTCTTCCGTCCTGCTCCAGATTGCGGCGCGTAAAGCAGCACAGCCCATGGCACGACAGACTTCACGAACGACTCTTGCCTTCGGCTACCGTGTGCCGCTAGAGGTGGAAGACATCGATGACTATGTCCTACCGGAATGGCTTATCACATGGAGGGAACTGGAACATATACACGAAACTCGCGCCCGCAGTGCAACACGGAGTGCCAGCCCTCGTGTGCCCAACGGAGTGAGGAAACACTCAACAGTTGTATCACATACTGTCGTTCATCAAGAGCCAAACGGCGCGACAGAAGGTATCGAGCCTCACCGACCAGCGCTACCAACCAGTTCTATTCGAGAAGAAAATGGAAAAGAGGCGGAAGGGGACTCGAATCCTTGTAGTTAATTTGTGGACAATATTTTATTGTGTAGTTCTGTGATATTAATGCTTCAGTGTCCGGGGTTCTTGGAGGCGCCCGTTGTGTGAGTGCTTTTGGGGTCTGGGCACAGGCTCTTTCGTTCCCGACGCCAACGTTCGCCCACTACTACCTACTGCTACCCGCAACGCGTCCACAATCCAACCTGTCTTACGCACTTGCCCCCGGCCAGGATATCATGGCGACTATGGATATCAGACATCGCCAGTACTCCGTCGATAATCCTATTCCCATTGACCAACAGCAGCAACAACAACAGTTCGTTTTTTTTTTCTTATTTTTTTTTTAATTCCCCGCGATGTGTGTCCTTATGTTTCCATGATGTCTCCAGAAATTCAGATGGTCCTAATGGTCATCTTCACTCGACAAATGGCCACCCATTGGGAATGCCCCCTCCAATCCCTGTCGATGCTCACTCCTACTATAGCAATGCTGCCATGGTTGGCGCTCCTCATCCGCACCATCCTGATTGCCCAAATTCGCTAAATTGTCTTCCTGATACTAACGAGAAACCAAACCACATTTTACCTGTCATCGTTCGCTCCGCTATTCTGGGATCTCCCAAGCAGAAGCTTACAATACGGGAAATCTATAAAGCCATTGAAAATAAGTTTCCTTATTTTCGAACCACCGAAGTTAATTGGAAGGTCTCATATTTTGCTCTTTCAGTGTTATTTTTCGTTGACTGATGATGTAGGACTCCATCCGCCATAATCTCTCCCTCAACAAACTATTTGAGAAAGTCCCCAGACCGTTAACAGATCCAGGTATCGGATCCTACTGGACTGTTAATGTCACCGCCCGTGGCGCGAAGCGCCCACGTAAACGCAAAGGTCGTCCGGTCAAAGAAGGTACGGAAGAAGGAGGCGTGGTAGTTCCCAACGAGCAGCATCGACACCACTCACCTGATCCTTCTGGACCACCTGGTCCCATGCCACCTCCGTCTGCTGCTCATCATTTTGATCCATCCCTTGGCTTTCCAGGCCATCCAGTCCCAGGTCATCATTTTATGCAAGGCCCTCCTGGCCAGGGTATGGCGCCGGGCTTCCCCGATGACGGAGAAAGCGACATTGGTGAAGCTTCCCTCATTGATCCCTCTCTTGATCCCTCGCTTTCCGAAGATGGTAGGATGAGTAGAAATGAGCCTGCTAAGGCCACCATCGCCCGCCTACGACAGGAGCTCAATCATGCCAAGCAACAGTTCGCCCTTGCAACCCAGCAGACGTCGAAGCTTGCCGAGCAGCTTGCGGAGGCCGAAGAGGACGCAAAGAAATGTCATTCCGATCTCGAAGCGATGGAAAACAAACTAGAGGAGGAGATCTTGTTACGTGCCGAGTTCGAGAGAAAGTACCGTGGAGCCCAAGAAGCACAGAGAATTGCTGAGAGCAAGCTGAAAGATGTGACGGGTGCGTTGCCATCGGATGCTACGGCAGAAGAAGAGCGTGCTGTTAGGAATGAAATTGATGCTGACGCAGAAGGTGACGCAGATATCGATGCGGACGATTCCATCGTGGTACAACAATAGGACCGTGGATCGTGGTGAGTAAATCAATTGATGTTGCAGCGACTGGGTTTAAGGATGTGAAGACGATTTCCTATTCGTGTGTGTTAAGATACTTAAATTGACTGGACAATCGTACCTTGTAATGTTACCGTTTTTGCAACTCAACGTGCTTACGTCAGTGTCAATGTGATGTCTTCAGTCATGCCAAAGCCACCTTGTTCCCTGACTCGCAAAGCTGTAACATGGCGTGCGCTTCACTCTGCACCTAGTCCCCCTGTGCAGATAACTACCCTACCGAGCAAACTTCGTGTTGCCACAGAATCTACACCAGGCCACTTCTCTTCAGTTGGACTTTATGTTGATGCTGGATCTCGTTATGAGACTCCTTCGACGTCTGGTGTCAGCCATTTTATAGATAGGTTGGCTTTCAAGGTTAGGCCCCTTGTGATTGCTCCAAGTACATGTGTTTACATTTGCATATATTAGTCTACGTCCAAGAGAACTGGTGAGGCCATGGCCAAAGCTGCTCATGAGATTGGGGGCCAGATATTTTGCTCTTCCTCGCGGGAAGCTATTATGTACCAGTCTTCCAACTTCTCACAGTCCACATCTTCTGCGCTTAGTCTTATAGCGGAAACTGCACTCCTCCCAGCATTCACTAATGACGAGGTCTTAGAGCAGCGCGAGGCTGCACGCTATGAAATCCGGGAAATATCTATTAAGCCAGAGATGATTCTTCCAGAAATCTTGCACGAAGTAGCGTACGGATCGCACTCCCTAGGAAACCCGTTACTATGTCCAGAGGATCGCATAGACGTTGTGGATGGAGACCTTATGCGGAAATTTATGGAACAATGGTATCGACCCGAACGCATGGTTATCGCTGGCGCAGGCATGCATCATGAGGAACTTGTGGAGTGGGCTGACAAGCACTTTTCCCACATGAAGCCACCTGTCACCTCATCGGAGTCCATCCGACCACTCTCGCGTAGCACAGCGCATAATATCCCCCCGCACCTTTTGCCTCCATCGGCATCGCCTTCATTATACAAAACACTATCACGTGCTGCATCCTCGTATCTTTATCCACCTGCTTTAGAATCATCAGCATACACAACGAGCCCAACACACTACGTTGGAGGGCACAAATTTGTTTATTCGCCGAATTTGGAATTTAACCATCTCTACCTCGCATTCGAAGGAGTTGGTATTCACGATGGCGACGTATACGCCCTAGCAACAATGCAGATCTTGCTAGGTGGTGGTGGCAGTTTCTCTGCAGGTATTTGTCAAGATAGTGATAATTTCATTTTCTTAATTTCTAATTATTTTGTTTTTTAGGGGGTCCTGGAAAGGGCATGTATTCTCGATTATACACACATATTCTCAATCGTCAGCCTCAAATCGATCATTGTGCCTCGTTTCACCACCTTTACACCGACACTTCTCTTTTTGGCCTCTTCGCATCTTTTCTTCCATCGTCCTCTGCCACACGCAAGTCCTCACCATACTATGGTAGCACACCCTCGCAGGTACTACCTCACTTAGCGCACCAACTTAGCTTGCTTCTGTACCAAGATGTACCGCAAGTGGAGCTCAACCGCGCAAAAAACCAACTCAAAAGTAGCCTCATGATGGCTCTCGAAAGCCGGTCCGTCGAAGTGGAAGACCTCGGACGACAGGTACGAATTTGTCACTTCTTTCCACCAGGTCACTCATACCTGTCCATTTAGATCTTGGTCCACAATCGCAAAATCCCCGTCACAGAGATGTGTGATCGGATTGACGAAGTCACAACAACGGATATTCGACGCGTCGCCGCCCGCGTCTTTGGTTCAGGAAGCCATAATTCACAAGGCAACAAGGCCACGGTCGTCACTATGGGGAGTGAAGACGTTGTGGACTGGAAAGGCTCGTTGCGGAAGTATGGTGTGGGAGAATAATGCTTTATATATGTATCACGGCTTTGGTCTACATACGTCTAAAGCCAACGTGAAATTGAAGCGTCATTACCGTAGGGAATATCAACCCATCGGATGTGTCTATAGTGGCGCGGTGATGACATTTACCTTCTGAACATGCTTCTTCACTATCTCTACACCCTCTCGTCTTTGTGTTATGGACACTGTTTTGTTCAAGTGAAGCGCAAGCCTTGCATAGTCCACCACACTAAGCGGTGCCGACAACTGCGCGCGTGCAATCTTCCACTCTTCAAGGGAGAAATAGCGGCCGTATTCTCCACCTTGCTGCTCAAGCAGCTTGTGCGTCGGGGTCTCTACGTAGATCTTCTGTTCTAGCGTAGTCAAAGAGGGAGGTAATGGGGGTCTTCGAGGTGCAAGAGGAGGGTCTGGACGTCGTAGCCGCAGAATTGTTCTCGTGGCGTCTACATCATCGTCGATAGCATCCGTCCCTTCTCTCTCATCTAGCCACAACTCCCCCCCCTTTTCAAATTTATGTTGCACTGGACGAGGCCTGCGCTGCTTCCTCGCACCCTGCTGAGCAGGAGATCGATGATTTTGGTGCGTATCAACATTTCTTCTCTGCTGTCTCGGCCGAGTATATGCACCGTCCTTCTGGGGAGACAGTTTGATACCATCAACCTGGCTAGAGTGTGACTGCGATGGGACAGAATGCTGTTTTGTAACAGTTTGAGACACCCTGTCTTGACGCTTTTGTCGTAACTCTCTGATAGCAAGCTGCTCAGACAAGGTGCCGTGTTTGAAGTCCTTGATATTTAAGGAGTCTGAACGACGCCCCTGACGTGAAAAGCGTGAACTGGCAGCTAGTGTTGACCATCAACGCCTCCGTCAGGCTATCTTTTAGATTCTTCAATAGTGTACGCACGACCAATCTGTATTCCTCCAAGGTCGCTGGCTATTGGAGCACGTCGTGCTTGCTGGCGTGCTTGTTGGCTTGTTTCCACCGTTGATGACGAATAAGGCCGTCTGATATGAGGTTTTCTCCAGCGATAGAGCGAGGAGAGTCTGGTAGACATATGCAATTGTTAGGCGCTAAGTCGGGAACTGTAATTTTATGCTCGACACCACAGGGTACTTGTCCTCGTTTGGCTGGCAAGGGAAGGGAAATGGGTTACGCCAAGGGAGTGTGTCCCGCCCTTTAGCTATTCCTCAAAAGCGTACCCTATCTGGTCTAGGCAAAGATCGAGACGAGGCGTTTCCATTCTGGGATCAGTCAGTCCTCAGGCTCTTTTGAGTAAACACACACTTTGATTCTGACGGATTGGTATGCGGATAGTTTATTTGCTGCTGCCTCCAAGTCCATTAAAATAAAGGTCTCCGAAGATGAAGACGATGCAGATGACGATACAGTATGCACCGCGACCTTACTATTGGCCATGCTCATTCATATTGATCTAAATTTGTTTATACGTAGTCGATTTCTCCCCCATCTCTTGTCCGTACGACCACGGGTATCCTGTCCAACCGTCGCCCCATACTTGGAACGCCTGCTAGTTCGCGTCCCGACACAACCACTGACCAGACTTTGCCTCGTCTGGGCTTGATGGCCATTGCTAAACGTACCAGTGCTCGCCAGAGACTCTATGCAGGGTTTTTCAAAGGACCTGTTTTGGGTCCAGATATTGATCCTCCCCCAGAAACCGAATCGACTTCAGTAGTTTCAGATGCAGCCCAGATCCTCATGATAAGGGTTGAGGAAGGGAAACCCGATAATATGAAGCGCAAGCATGAGGATGATGACCCCGGAGACAAGTCGAAAAAAAGCAAGAAGTCGAAGGACTCAAAACGAAAAGATGTTGGTCCCGACTTGACTATTCTCAAGGAATGGAAAAAGGAGAAACGAGGAAAATCTGGAGCTGAGGCGAAAGGCGAGGACGGAAGACGAAAACGAAAACAATCCAAAGAGCGCACTGAAAGCGTAGAAGAAAAACGGCAGCGGAAGGCTGCAAAATTAGAGAGGCGGAGACGGAAGGATGAGCGACGTAACGCGAAACTAATGAAACAGATGGCTAGCAGTTCACGTGGCAACCACGACTGATACCTGGCACACCGAATCGTGGACAATTCGTTTATTCAAAGATAGTACAAGAGTGATGTCCTTAAGACTGAAGAGAGTTGGTGAATGTAGTCAGTATGGAATGGGATGACATGGAATGTATTAGACATGACGGAACTAAGTGCGGGGGGACAGCAAACAAGAATGCGGTGGTAACGCACAATATATGCAACAAAAGACGCATGGATATCAATGTCCTACGACCTGGTTCCTCTCCATGCTGATTGCATTGCGATCCGTTTAGCCTAGGAAATATGTTAGATACCACATGGCATCTCAGTACACGTACGCTCACTTGATCGAAAGTAATTGCTCCTTCTTTGAATTGTATCTTCTGTTCATCGTCATCGTCTTCATCCACTCCATACACACCCTTATTTGACCCGTTCCTTATTGCTCCAAACGCTGCCTTCCCACCCGCAAGTGAAAATGGGGTAGAAGCAACCTTAGTTCCAAAGACACTCGAAGTAGGTGCCCCAAAAGCAGCAAAGTCCGACAACACTTTACGAGGTGGTGATGGTGCAATGGGCACAGCCGAAGCTGCAGGCGATGGAGGTGTTGAAGGCCGATACGGTAACGTGGGCGCATAGCTGTAGCCTGAGTATGCCGAATACGTGGAACGACCATGATGGCGCACTGATAAATACTTTTCTGTGAAGCGACTACCCTGAACCTGTAATACCATGACTGATCAGCTGAATTTCTGTTATACACATAACAATCTATACACACCTTCTTGAGTAAAGGTCGAGCAGCCGTCAGGTTGGGCGCCTCAGAGAACACTTGGACGTTGTGCTTCGCCTCTGCTGACTCACGATAAATATTCTCGAACACGATTTTCTTCGTGCTCTCATTTCGTAACAGCAGTTTCTCGTGAAGTTCTCGCGCTACATCGTCCACGCTTTCCTGATTTCCCAGGATGCGCTGCGCAACGGCCTGACCGACTTCACGGATTAAACGTTCCATATCCAAATTCTCCAAGACACTCCCAATAATAGCATGGGAAAGTAGGTTGGCCGTAGTCAACGGTAACATCAACCCTGATGTGATGTTAGTTATAGCTTGATAAAAGTCTGTGGCATACTGTGAAATGCAAATTTAGTAGATGTTAAAAAAGAGCATGAGGCTGTTGGCAGCCTACTGAATATCCACTGAGAGCAGGTTCACACGCGACGAAGAACTATATGGGGTTCAGACTGACAATGTTCAGATTGCACAACTACATACCAATGTAATACCCCGTTGTGCCATTTGTCGTACGATCAGCAACGGATCCAAACCATCTGGAGAACCTTCGTCAAACCCTGTGGGGGGAGTCAAGATGTTGACACAAGCGATATTGCCCTACACACCATCCCCAAACTCTCCGATCCCATGAGGAGGGGCGTCCGCAATCAGCACTACCATCTTGCTCGCATTCTCCCTCCAATCCATATTCAAAGCATCCCCAAGCGCTGCGGTTACAGCCTCTGGACCATCCCCGCCACCTGATGCGTACAAAGTTTTCAGCACCTGATGAACCTGCTTGATGTCGCTCGTGAATGGGTTGGTCTTGGTTACATAAGTATGATCTTGTGGAGGATGATCACGAAAAGCAACCAAACCGACTCTCAGATCCTCCTGGTGAACCAATTTCCCTGAAGCAAAGATATTGGCGCAAATTTCCTCAATATTCTTAGTCGCAGAAGATATGTATGACCCCTGACTTCCAGTGCAATCCTAAAAATAAAGAGTATGCTGAGCAAGATGGAAACGAGCACGTTTGATTCTGTTCACCTGAATGAAGACAAGGTCTCTGTCCACACAGAATCAGGTCAGAAAACAGGTCAAGTAAATATATAGCGTACGTACAGCATTTTGGCATCGCTATCCAAAGGACTATTTGCGCTGGCCGGAATAGGTGGCTCTGCCTGTGGATACATTGGTGTCGGTTGAGGCTGCTGAGGGGGTGCAATGGCACCCTCAAAATCCATCTCGTCATCCATACTAAGCAAGGACTAGCGTTGAGTGTTCGTCTCAAAAGGTTGTTGTTGTCTTTGTAGTCTGAAGATAATTGTTAGTTGTTGAGGATCTAAGCGACTTGTGGACTACTAATGACGATCCTACAACCGTGCGCCTACAACTTGGCGGCAACGTGTACAATAAACGTGTATTCCCATCGATCTCTGCTTCTCCGGAGCAGAGAAGCTGATTAATTCTCGATCGTAAGGATGCGTAACTTAATAGACCGGATACACGCAGTTACACTAAACTAGAGTTCCCGTCTACCCATTAACCAGCCCAACCAAAGGCCAACTTGTGTGGTTCCAAACGCTCCTGGACCACTACCTGACCGAACTAGCGACCTATACATTAACATCAATCCAGCTGCAAACCCTCCGACCAATGCCGACACTGTGAAGTACATGCGAAGACGACCGGCTGTCGAAAGTGTTCTGTCAGCGCCACCGGGTATCGCAGTAGATCTTGGACAATAGAACCAAGTCATCGTTTAGATTCACTCGTTGGAACAAGGCGCAAGCCACGTACGGATGGATGGCAATATCACAAATGGCGTTATATACGTCCGCCATCTGCGAGGTTTTCACACTGACAGCAACAGGAACCTGCAGGCTAAGCCGGCGGCAGTAAACATCCGGTTGAACCTCGTGTCGCTGCTGGGCTAAGTCTAATTCAGATTTTGTCGCTACGAACAAAGTCGGAATATGATCTAAGCTATATTGTTGCTTGAACGTGTTATTGAGCCGTACGAACAGTTGAGCTGATTGGCAGACTTACCCGGAGGTTGCTGATATATGAGAATGAATTCGTATCACTCGAGTCGTGAACGTATACTATCACATCTGCAAGATCAGTCTTTTTCAAGTTCCGCAGCGTTTCCGCCTCGTATTTCGACCCAAATTCTTGTAACTGGAGCGCCACGGTTATCTGGCCAACAAAAAGCTACGGCATCAAAAGCCACTTACAACAAGATATTTCTCAACACCATCTATTTCCACGGAGTTGACAACGCTGATTGGTCTGCTTGTTGGTTCGTAGACATCTCGATAGGGCTTTCTAACGAAAGCCCGCAGAAGGCTGGTTTTACCGGACCCTGCAGCACCACACACATAACATAGAAACACATTCCGCGTCACCCTCTCTCTCTTTCGCTCTGCTTTTCGTGGTCGTGTCACTTTGAATGCGGTTGTGCGGTTATCGTCAGGATAACCAAGATACGCAAGGTACGCAAGAGTAATCTTGTAGTCGAGAAGGGTCGTCATACTGCAAAGAAGAGAATGAGAATCACAGGTACAAAAGCAGATAGATTACGACTACCTCCACTGCGCCAACCAACCTTGGAGTGTCACAGCACCAGTGTCATCCGTGATAGTTGTATTGGGAAAGCCTTGACTAGTCCAAGGATCTCCAGGAGAGGTTTTGAACAAATCTTCCAGCTCCGTGAGACTGAGGGCCCCATTTTGATCCTAAGTGAGGCTATGAATGTCAGTCGTATCATTTCAGCTGTGACCACATGCCACACCTTGTCAAAAATCTGAAAGATATCGGTGAAAAACTGATACCCTAACGTGCTGAGCTCTACAGAACAGTCATAGGGGACATCAAACCTGGAATAGATCTATTATTTTGTTCAATACGATGAATAGAATGAGCTTACTTTGGAACTAAAAACGCTTCAGTAAGTCGCATGTCCTCTGCGTATCCAAATTTACGCAACACTGTCCATGTTGTTTCCAGTCTTCCACGCTGGATAAAGGTAGTATGGAGATACAAGAAGCCAGCTTCCGTGAGGCCGTCGTCACGGACTCCATTAGGAATATGTTCTCGGACCATTTCTTTGATGCCTTCGAGCTCCTGCAGTTGTAAAGGAGTATCAAAGCATTTCCGCTGAAAAAGAATTTCATTTTATTTGGCATTTGAGCACAAATCGGTACCGATTACTCACCTGAAACTCGTTGAGTTCAGCAGTGTCTAGAATACCATCCTTATTGGTATCACATAGTTTGAATATTCGCTTCAAAGCATTGACACATGCAGATTTTAAGACCTGAAGTGGTGATCAACACATATGACACCCCGATGTCCTAAAAAAAACTACCCACATGATCTCTGGAATCGTATAGGGGAGCTGTTGGGTGAAGTACAGCCTTCTGCGCAAAGTAAAAGACCTCTGATACGTTTAAAGGAATCCTCGCGGAACATTCAACACATGTTTCTACTTCCTAGTCCATTGATACGATATGAAAGTGTCTTCCTTTCAGAGGTATTGGAACATACCTTAAATTCATTCATTATGGGCAAAATCTCATCTTCCAATGCCTGGTTCGTAACCTGACCACCCCGCAGGTCAATCTTGTTTCCAACAAGTATGACCGGGACCTGTGGAGAATAATATGTTGAACTTCATCATCGTGCAATGTCAGTAGGATGGTCACACACACATTGACGCCAAGTGACCGGAAGTAAGGCAGCCAGTACGTCGGTAGTCGATCGAAAGAGTTGGGATTATCAATGGCATACACAACACAGATAACATGTGCCTTTCGAATTTCCGATTCCAGGTGGGGACGATCTTGGGGGCTGGCTGAAATATGGTTAGTCAACGGGTGCAAAGTTCAGACTGAGTGCTATGGCTAACCACCAGTATCCACGATGTAGGTAGTCACATTCTCCGGAGTAACCTCTGGTGGAATGGTAACTTCTGGAACAACGTGCTGCACCTGCCATAAAAAAAGAAAAAAGCAAGGTCAACAAGTTGTTTGGAAGTCAGGTAGGAACACCTGCATGAGCAACGAAAGACTCTTTGATGAGGGACGTGATTATTGTGCTTTTCCCTACACTCTCTGCAGGAAAGCGCGTTAAAGTAGGTGCAAGATTAAATGCCCTGCAGATATCTGCTCACCATCACCCACCATCACAATCCGTACATCCCTACGCATCCTGTGGGCGCGACTAGGACGTCAGTGGCTCTCCAGCGAATTGGCGGGCGGAGCTGGACTAGACTGTCATATTTTGGTTCACACTTTTGGTCAAATTCCCTGCTTACATGCACCCTCGTCGCGTGCTGAAGGACGTGTTTCCTCCTACCTTGGCTTCAAGGCATAACCTATCTATATAGTACGTGCCTAAGAGGGTTTGTCCTCGTCCAAGAAGTGGCCTCTACGTTCACGTCTACTCCTCTCTCGGGCAACCAACCGAACGATCGCAGCGTGCCTCTTTAAAGGATGCCGTCTATAACGCACTGCTATGCTCTCCTCCCTGAACATTTCATATCCGCGTCCTTCCCCAGTAGCAATGTGACGATCGCATTGTGCCCTATAGCAACGTCCTCTGCGGCGTGTTGCCATAGCTACCTCCCTGCACGTTTACATTTGCTCCCTTATTTAGCATTTACTATCATGCCCTTGCTCACTGCACTTCGTTGTCTCCTTGTGTGCGTACATCCAATACCAACCCAACGACCTCGTTGTGTCCATGAAGTGACATTCCTTGCACTGCACTGTCATATTATCCTTCACGCACGTTGACATCTACTCCCTTCTCCTGCAACAAGCAAACAATTTCATCACGACTTCTCCGTGATGCTGACTGCAGCGCATTGCCACAGATCCTCCCTTCTCCAGCAACGACTAGAATCCGCATTGTTTCCCTTGCACCAGGATCCCTGGAATGTAAGAAGATCCCTTTATGTAAGACAGACTCGTGATGCCATAATACAGTGATCCGAACTGACATAGCCGCACTCACTAGTCGGGTGCTGTTTTTAGCTCAGCTTTTTTGCTTCGCGGACAAGGGCACACATTGCTGTCAAACCTCTACTACTCGTTCCCACTCCAGAGAGCGTGACCAGCGGCGATAGGCATGCTTAGCCGAGAGACTAAGCAGATCTGGAATCTTGATACCTGTGTTGTGGATAACTTCCATGTTACTCCCGTTCGGCGTCGGGTCATGCTTGTCGAGCAGGTGTGTCTCCATAATATTTTAGGCTGTTGCAGACACAACGAGGAGCAATCAACCCAGCACAATGTTACTGGTGCTCAAAACACTCGCCAATATTTTCAGAGCTGATGTTTATTTCAAGAGAGCTCGCTTCGAGATTCACGAGCTCGAGCATCTAGCTTGTACCACTGTGGTGCTGGTCAATGGGAGGCTGCTCATTGTCTGTGCGTAGATTGGGGCTCAAATCGCTACTTGACCTATTCAGAAAGCTTTCGTGGTATTTTCATAACGAGCTCCCGTTCCAGATCAAGCTCGAGCCTTTCAACGAGCACAGTATACTATGTGCTTGGGCCTATATACTTGATCTGAAGGCGGTCATGCAGCATATGACTGCGTCATACTTCACATATTGGAACACCCAGTCTATTTGGGCTTACTATCCAGAGTGTATACCACATATTAATCCAAAGTGCACACATCACTGTGTTTTGGGTTTGTTTTAAGCCAGATTACCAAGTCCTTTAATGCCGAAAACTTGCAAGAACTTGCCCCAAATCACGACTCACACATGTCCAGGCCACTCTTCCAGGCGTGGTGATTCAAACTGAGTTCTCGCAAAATGGAGGCTTCGTTTGTGGAACCTCGCATCGATCCGACAGAACTCCTCGCTTGTCCTTCTGTTGATATAAACCCCTTCTCCGGTCGTTCTGAAAGCCATCCTACCAACCAACCACCACAAACTTTGGCTCGAACTTTGGAACAGTGTCGCTGTATCCTTGTCACACTTGATCATGTGAGTTGTCTTACATCTAGCATCATTGTTGTTTTCCTCATGGATTCTGTTGATAGTAGATTTCATTCACTTCCAACGCTACAGAATCAGTTGCAGTCATACAGACCACCACACGTCACTCCGTGCTGCTTCACCGCTGGAGGAGAAGCTTGCCCCTGGAATATGTAGAAAATGTGCAAAGAAAGATTCAGCGACGCCCAAGAGAAGAGCAAAACGCTCAACGCAGAGCTAGAGGCCCTTAATGTCCAAGTCGCGCAAATGAACTAGATATCCAGAAAGCCACCCAGGCAATTAAGACCTGTCAGGCTCAGTTCAAAGCAACGGAACGGATCCTAGGAATCAAGTAATGTACGTCTCTTTTCTTCCCTATTGATTCTCAGTCTTTAATTGCAAAGAATGCAGAAGTTATGCCGGGAAGACCATTCATTGTATGATAAACTTTTCAAAACATCTATCCAGTTGTGTCTAGGAGACGAACCTAATAACTACAGATGGTCCTACGACACATTAGAACAGACACTTGTTTGTTTCGGTCCAACAGTAGTACTCTTCTAATGCGACATGTCTAAGAATCGTACTTTTCCAGTTCTCAGCAGGCAGTGACTATCCCGCACGGTGGATAGGGGATCTGGAAGCTCTCTGGAAGCATGCGACGCCCGGCAATCCTGTATGAAGCCTGCCAGCTGAAGCCCCGTGACGTTGACTATGTCCAAACACAAGTGGATATCATCAAGATAATCATGACTATCTTCCTTGGCTAGAATACTAATGGTTGGAATAGCCATTCTGCGTGAACCATGCTGGTTTTCCTAGAGGTCTGTGACGTTCGGTGGGAAGCCATAGAATATTGTAGAGTGGAATGATCGACATGTATGCGCCACAGTGCGGATCGCTGAAAAGTTCCGAGCATCCATTGTCAACAAGAATATTGTGAGGACGATAATCGCAGTACGAAAAACCGAGCTCGTATGTCAAAGCTGAAAAGTCTACTCGAAGACAGGGGACTTGATGGGGTAAGATAACGTTCGAGGATTCAAGGTAGAGTTCTGAGTAAATGCAGTTGCCTACAATATTTAGGTGAACCGGTTTGAAGCAAAGATATATTCGAGATGACATGCAGAGAAAGGCAAACGTAAAGTTGACTCTTGATTCAATTCATCTATCGTAGATCACTTGGAAACTTCACCCTGAGACGAACTGTGACAGCATCCCAAGGAAAAAATATTGAGAATATAACCTCGCCTCTCGTAGGTTCCATAGCTGTTGCCTATGGATATAAACAAGTGCACCGCAGAGTGTCCATTCAATGACGGGAAAGCTTGTACCAGGGCCCCATATAGCGAGCAGACATTGTTTCGTGAAGATACACTCGTCTGTGATCTCCAGACAAAATTCGAATGTATAGACCTGACATTCCGGAAAGTTCTGTAGGCTTGGCTGGCTTCCCGGCCGTTTGTACGCAACACCGGACGGGGATTAATAACAGATGGCGATTTGGGCTACTGAATCGTAGGAAAAGAGCAGCGATACCACCTGTTCCTGTTCCAACAATGAGGTCGAAGTACTCGGATGGCCGGACGGCCACAGGCTCATGACTTGAGATGTCTCTGGCAACGGCCACCCGTTCCATGAGCCCGCGCAAAAGAATTAAAGATGAGAGGCCTCGAACGCCACCTCCGTCCAATGTAAGGATGTGAATCGGTTTTTCTTCAAGCGTCCTTCTTGTGTCGATGTCGGCGTGGCTGAGAGATATATCAGTCATCGCAGACGAGTAGTGGTCAGGAACGAACTGTGATGGCCTCTCGGTTCGTTCCCAGGATTGAGCCCCTTTAGACGCGTAGAGAACTAGGATAACCGAGTGTATAAGCTGTGTATCGACGAAATCTCACCCTCAGCGCGACATGAAGCGCTCCTTCACGACTAGTTGAGGAGTATGGATTACCACTGCATGTTTATCTCCTCCAAGCATTCAACCGGCACAACTGTGGATGTCCTCGTGAATGACGTGAAATTTTGGGGCAAGTAAGGACTGCCACTTATGCCTTCTAGCCATTTGTGTGCTCCACAAGGACAGTCCAGTAAGGCCCGGTAAGGCTTGCTCCAGCTACGGGGGGATGGAGTGGATACTCAAGGGGTTGGATACCCCAGAATTTCGCGATGTTTGGGCAATTGCCTTCCCTGGCTTGAAAGTTATGCAGGGCAATTGTCATCGCGGATCTTGCGCCCATCCATTCACTATATTCCAGTCACACCCCGTCAATGGCCTCTCAAACATTTTCATGTCCTTCAACATCTCCCCTCTTGTATTAGTATCACGCTATTCAACTCTGAGGATCCCTTCGTCAATCCCTCATGCCACATACTGTAAACGAACGTCTCCCACACATCGTACGCCATTTTCTGGATTTACAACGTCCACCATTAGACACAGTTTGCCTTACTTAACCGCTACTCATTATAGAGAACTTTTTCATGAACGACTGTCCCGAAACTTTTTCACCCTTGAAGTGATGCTTTGCTGGCCAACTTAATTGTACATGCATATTCCCCAAGACGTGTAATAGTCCTCTACTTTAATTCAGATTCGAACCCTTGCACAAATATACCAGTTGAAATGATGTAAAACTAACAACTTTGAAAGGAACAAGAAACGCGTCAGCTGTCAACTTACCCTCGGTCACGAATGAGCAGTGATAACCCTTACCCAGAAACTTGAGGAGAAACAGAGGAATTGCGGGAAAAACACCGATCGATCTACGTTGGCCAAACTCCCAACATCAAACTTTGGGTTCAAGTGTTCAATCTGACTGGAGATTGCAGTTACTCCATGGATATTATATTTATTATATATATATGCTCGGATGCGAAATGACAGCACGCATGTATTGGTAAGCCTTCGAGTGGTCATATGCAGCGACATATGTCGCAAAATGCGCATTTTGGATGGTAATTCTGACATCCTCCATGCATAGGCACAGGCGATTGTTTGTTCATCGTAGTTCACTCCATCTGTCTTTCGTGTAATGAATGTGAGATCTATGCATTTCCCATGTGGCGTAATTCTAGACAATCCTGTAGTTATCATGCTAAGCGGACCTCAAATCCGGACTGAACACCACGGGATCCCACGAATCGGTAATTGGATTCCAAATGGACTGTCAAACGAATCGCTCTCGTCATCCTACGACTCAAGATTAGGAAACCATTTCCTCCGAGCGTCGTGCATATGCCCATGTCCGGAGTTTCTAGTCAATATCTTTCAACGTTAATATTACAGAATGAGTGAGGGATCACTTTCTCAGCGTCGAACACGCCCAATCGCAAATTATACTTGTCTCCTCCGTCCCTCGAGAATCTCTATATCGACTTATAGCATTCCTTTGAGTTGAAGTCGATGGGTTGGTAACCGGTGCTGGTGGCCTGAAACAGCCCACACTGTGCGGAGCTCAACGCGTCCTATGAGCTCGTGTCTCCCAATCTGAAGTTAAGTTTAGAAGCGTATTTATCAACGCCTGAGAGGTTTTTAAGTCACTAACCCTTATCGACATGCGTCCTCTCGATTTTTTGATTATTTCGAGACAGGAGCCAGACCCCATTTAGGGTTTGTTATCCCACGGATTGAAGGTGACGATTTCGAATTAGCCGACCGAAGGTTTGCTTCCACAACCCTGGTTTATCATCGTATAAGCTTCGTGATCGGCCGGATCGAGATAAGATGGCGGTCAATCTAAATCCAGGCTGAAGTTCCTGTACGAAATCTCCTTGAATTCTTTTAAGAAATAGGGGGTAGGTAGCATTTCAGTCTTTTCATGACTAATGAAATGCCGTTTTCTCCGGGTGATCCGGGCGTGCCACGAGTGAGTCCGTTGGATACTTACTCACTGTATTGCGGCCCGAGAATTTACGCAAGGTCGACACGCGTGTGCATCGAGCCTGGGTCTAACCATCGAGAAGCTCCCACGATTGCTCAATGCTCCCCTAGCCACAGGATTGCGCTGTTGTAATTTGGATGAAATTAGATAAATAGAAAAACTGTGAAACTATAAGTAGCTACAGGTTTATGTTAATTAGATAATGTGCTAATCTTAGGACTTACCACCTCAGTGCTATCAATCACTGAGGTCCTGTAGTATCTAATTATAGGCTAGTTAAACAGCCTTGTGTCTCCAACACCAGTCCAGCCACATGTCAGTGTCCCAACTACTAATATTAATTACTATAATAGGAATGACTGCATTGCATAGGTGCCAATGTGGCTTGTTCAGGCCTATACACAGCAACATGCACTTCATAACATTCCTTTGAAGATGCACTTGAGAAATATATAAACAATGGAGGACAGTAGCAAAGGAGAATATGGGATCTTGCTAAAAGTGTTGGATAATATAGCAAAAAGAATGGAGACTCAGAAAGCCTCAGAATCATACACAGACACAGACACATGGTGGATATATCACAAGACAAACCATGTAGATACATGTAGTGCCTACATGACCAAAGTGTCCACAATACTACACTACATAAACTAACAAAAAGTATATTTTCATACACCATCACCAAGATAGCCTGATTCTTTATACTAAGACTTGCTGAGAGAATAGAAATTAGTCTTGCGGTCTGTTCTGTCCAAGAGTACTCCCTGAAAATTTGATAGAATCTTTGAGTACTTGTGAGATACCTCATAGCAAAGAACAACAATAAGTTACCCACTGTCCAACCGATGCTACCCCAAGTATCCGGGAGACAAAGATTGCAGATATTGGGAGAACAAAATCCAGAGCACCAAATGCCAAAGTCCCTAAAACACGAAATTAACAGAACGATTGGTTTTATATTATGGATTAGACCTGTGTCAGGCCACCACGTCTCTTGATTTCAAAAAAGGAACATATTTGGACCATACCCATGCACGAGTGATGGCGTCGCTCTGCTCTTCTGGAATAATGTTCCTGTACCTTTCGAGAACATACGTTAATTTTGAGAGCAGATGGATCTTGGTGTCGAGAAACCTTGCATATCTGATTTTGCCAGTGTATCAAATGAGATTCTGACATTTTTAGTGGTCAGTCAGTCTACCTCAATAGTGGCCGCGGGAGGGAGGTGATAAGTAGTAAAGTTTATGGTATTAAAATCACTTTCAACGTAAGGTTTCCAGTATTGAAATCACTTTTCAAAGCTCCAACCGAGATAATCAATTTCGCTCATTCGATCCTGTCCAGAATAGCAGGTTGACCGTTGGAATCGTCATGGATCTATCGTGTTGTTAGTACGATGTAGCTGTGACGCCAGCTTAACTTCACATACCCCTCCAAGACGCTCATAGGTCTCAGACACAACTGATTCCCCAACGGGGGTTGAGTAAATTGGGAAGCCAGTTGCGTGCATCAGCTCGTGCAGTTCATGAAGCGCTCCATGTCCTATGGGACATGCATCCACTAGGATGGCAGCATCGTCATCAGCCTTATTGACGAGCTTGATAATCTCGCCCAGAACAAATTTTTTGACGTCCTCATCATTGGGCGAGAGATCTAACGCGAGAGGGCACAGCAAGGGAGTGGAAGGGATCCTAGCATAAACGAGATCGGTGGGCAAAGTCAAATACACAGGTCGTGCCTCTCGTGAAGTTTTAACTGGTGTAGACTGTGGATCGAACCGACCCTACACACCCAGACTACGCATTCCGGGAAAATTCTGTAGATCTGAGCTGCTGATGTTTGTGCGTCGGTAAGAATTGCTTGGGAGGCGGTAAAGTCGTTCGCGGCCTTCGTGTATGCGTCACATCTGTGCGCATTTAAACCACTACGTTCATGCTGCAATATAGAAACATACCTCCCGTCGCCGATGTGATGATGCAACAGGGGTCGCGTTTCCTACTGAACGGTGCTGGGGACTCTCACAATGTGCAAGACAGGTATATGCTTGGAAAACGATGAAGATACGGGTCAGGTGGAGATGAGAGCTGGTCCAGAAATTGCGGTACATACCTCTAGCTATACCATTGATGGCACTGAGCCCTCTAACGCCGAAACTATTTGTATTAGTAAGTTGGAAGATTAGACGGAATAAATGTATGGTGCTCAGCTCACGTGGTAGTGACTACTCCGATACTGCGCCACCCTGGCAAACCCCTCTGCAGTGTCGAGTTCATTATTCTTTTGCTTTCTACTTTTTCACTTGTATTTCTTCGGCTTTCAAAAGGGGTGTAAAGGCTGTGTCTCCCTTGCGCGGCATGCAAAAAACATCGTGCCGATGGACCGTCATAATGAATGGCTCGCTGTAACTTACGGCTACCAACAAAGGGGCATGAGTTGTCAGTAGTGTCAGAAGACTGCAACATGACAACTGCTCAGCAGTACCCGATGGGTACAACAAGGTTGTGAAGCTCAAAGCAGTGCTCCAGGCTAAGTCACTTTGATCTCAGATTCCGTGACTGACCCCGGAGCAATCGTACGACTTGAATCCAAGCTTGAGCTTATGTTTCTTCTCAAGTCTCTGGGTAAGGCTTCCCGGGTGCGATCGCGAATGACCATTCCTTGACTGTCATATATTTATAATATGTTCCTTTCCGGGTTGTAAGTTCCGCTTCCTCTGAACTTGCATTTTATGTTGCACTTGACTGTCTGAATTAAAGTAGTGAGCTGTTAGAAATCTTGCAGAACATGCAAGTGCAACAGCAATGGATCATTTAAGGGTGAGAAGTGTCGAGATGGTCGTCCCTGAAAAAAGTTCAATGTGATGAGTGGTAGTTGAGTAATGCAAACTGGGTCTAACGGTGGACATTGAATGTTGAGGGGTTGATTGTGAATGCAGAAAATGGTTGTGGTATGATAAAGGAGACAGGAGTAGGTGGATTGCCTATGAGTGAGTGTCATTCATGTGATTTAGGTAAGGTAGCGTGAGGAGTGAGGGAAAGAGCATACAGGAGGAAGGTCAGAAGGGAGATGTACAATGTGGGAGATGTTCATTTGCAGAGTGTTGGATGTGCAGATTGGCCAGATATGTTTAGGGGAGACAGTGATGATAATGGCAAAGTTAGGAGGAAGAGAGGGGAGAAGAAGAGATTTTTGCAGTAAAGTTGTATAGTGTGTAAGAGGGGAGGGAGGTGTTGGAGGACATGAACTGTTTGAGAGGTTGGTGATGGGGTGTGACTGGAATAAAACATCAGGGAAGCAGAGCAACTAGTTCAGTGAAAGGACAGGTTCAAGATCCAAAATAAGAACACGCCCTGATATGTATCCAAGGCATACTTTCAAGCCAGAGATAGCAATTCTCGTGATGAGGCGGAGTTCTGGGGGTATCCAATATGTCTGACTTGGCTGGTCAGTAAGAATCCACTGCCCGTCTGGAGAAAAATATATTTTCTGATCTTCTGGGGTGAAGAGTCCAAACCAGCCATGTATGAGATGGCAGACTCTGGTTCCATCAGGGAATTGGTAGGATTCGGACTCAGATAATGAAGTTGATTTGCCGGTGAGGGTGTCCCAGATACGGACTGTGTCGTCCCATGAGCCAGACACTATGTGTGATCCATCGGGCGAAAAAGCAACGGACATCACCCAACTTGAATGTCCCTCCAGTATGTGCTGTATCTCTCCAGTAACTG
>QMFG01000610.1:19795-32888 GCA_003314545.1 Ramaria sp. MG151 | reverse complement strand
CGCTTCTTGTGGTTTGTAACTACCAGAATGACTCAACTTTATGTTATGATCTATGCATGACTTGTGCTATATTTTTCCAACTCATCACTAGCTGAGTCTCTATTCCAAGCCCTGGTGATTTATAAACAAACCACTAAACATCTTCTTCTCACCATTGTTGACTCCAAGTGCACCACTTTGCATCACATATGGCACTTAGTGCCTAATAGCTAGGGTAGGGATTGAACCAACATCATCTCTGATTTGTCTGGGAAGTGTTATTGAATATTCAGACACCCACTTATATAATCACAGGGGCACAGGGGCACAGGCTCATAGGACCACATATCATGAATGAAAACTTAGAATGAAGTTCAACACCCCCAATATCTCATTTCCATATCACCATAGGCCCAATGGCCCTATCTCTAAATGAACACACATAGCAACAAGTGCATATATCTACCAATCATCACTTGCATGAACATCAGAACCTCCACTGATGGATAGGAACCTATCCATACATACAAACAATGACACAGAACTCACAACCACCAAATTACATGCTCAGACATGGCAAGATGCAGCTGAGAATCACAACTTATAGCCTCTTTGGACCAACTATGGACATGCATTCCTGCCACCTGAGAATTCTTCCTCTTCATCATTTTGTCTACATATCAAAATTCATGTTGACAGCTTCTAATGTAGTTCTGACACTCATAGAAATGGGTTTAGTTACAGAATAACTAGAATACAATTACTTAGAAATGTTTCAGCTGCCTCACCCCCATCACCTCCCCAATTATCCCAGACTTGTTCCACTACCCCATTTTCTTTATCATCCATTAGATAGTTATTGTAGAGACTTGTTTACTCAAATAGGCTTGTAGTTCTGATGTACAAATTCACAACAGTAAATATCCAAAGGTCCCTTGAGCTCTCTAATAGTTGAATAACTCAGCTATCACCCACTGTCATTGAAAATTGCTCTTGGACATTCAACAGTATTTCAAAAGGACTATTTGAAATCACTGTTACTTTGAAACTGTTAAGTATGCAGTTATATCTCTTATCTTTGCTCATGTACTCCAGCACACAAGCTTTAGGTGCTGAACCAAATTGATTCTGTAGCACTTCCCTGCATCAGTATTCAAAAATATTGATTAGATAATCCAGAAACACCATCAATAAAGAAGAGGGAAAATAGAGAAGAATTATCATTCGATAAGAACAAAAACAGAGAATCATACCCCAAGTTTTTCATATAAGGAAGCACTATGCTTGGTATGTGCAGATCCACCTATAACACCTCTTTTTCCTTTAATGACTCACAATTCTCTATCTAGACCATTCATTGTCTAAAACCCACCATCTTGTCTTCATTGCCACAAAGGTATCATATAAGGATAGAAGAACAACCCAGCCATGACACTCTTACTCACCATCTCTATGTATCCTTGTCCTTTCATGAATTGAAAAGAATGTTACAGGGCTTCCCATGGTCACTTCCCCACTCTGTACTTCCTCATCCTGCTGCTTCTTAATGCCTTGCTGTATTTTTATTGGAACAGTGGGTGGTGATGTATGCTCCTCTGCTTCTCACACATATGGTATCTTGGATATCCTTTGAGATTTCTGTGAGTCACAATATGCATATATGCATAGTGTAATTTGAGCTCACTAGGTCTCTGTGACAATGTGAGCATTCACTGGCTTATCAACTGTCACACCATGGCATCTTTGACAAAGTTTTTTCAGACCCACTTAGGATCTCATATCAATGGTTGAATGGTCTCCATTAAGTGTCTCTATGTGGTGTCACTCATATTAGAAAAAAAAAAAATCTGCCACTCAAGTAGTATTTGATAGCTCTTGACTGTTTCTAATGAAACTGCCAATACAGTTAACTATTACTTATGATAACCATGGGATTTCATTCTTCACAGTGCCTTGCTCATGGGGTTACTGTTGTGTATTTGACTTTTCCTGCTGTGAATATCATACAGGATGCCTCCTTGGCACAAGGATGGTCATAATTCCGCTTCAATCATTTATATAACCATAGTCATGATTTCCCCTCTCATCTAGGACTCTTATGTGTATTGGGTGAGTTGAAGTTATTATGAGGTGTGGAAACAGAATGCAGAGCTACTTGCTGAAACAAATATTGCCCTTTGATTCCTCTGAACTGGTGCCACCCCTGGTAGTTTTGTTAAGACAATTACTCAGCTTTATGGTAAAATGGACAGACGGGATGCCTACACTGTGTGGGATGGGCTGTCAAAAAGACTATGGGAGATAGATGAGGCTACAACATTTCTGTAATTGTTCTCTACTTTTCCCCGTGCTACTTTTACATGCAGATTAAGCCCCAAGTCCACATTCAATAATACAAGTCTGTATTTATATCAAATGACAAGATAACTACCCCAATATATCCTTTAAAAATCTTCCCAAGCTTCTTCAACCACCTTTGTGGCCAATATCAGCTCATCTGAATTAAACAGACACCTCAATCAAAAACAGAATGAAAACTTGCTCACTCAAGTTCTGCAACTCTTCCACAGCGGGTGTACTCTCCAGCTCTCCCAAACTCCTTCCCGCCCAAGGAAATTCATCGAGGTCGTTGCGGTCAGTGTTAGAGGAATGTCGCTCCTGGAGCTCAATGTAGTCCGACACGGAGATCCCAGTATCGAGAGTCTCGATGATGCTTCGATCACCGAATTCATCTATGACAGCGTTGTGAATCCGTCGCGTAGCTGCATGGAAACTTCTTATGTGTTGGGGAAATGAGTGGGTGCTGCCATTGAGATGTGCGTTCTTCTCTAGAAGGTCCAAATGAATGCGGCAGATGATGATAACGGACAGGCTATATGCAGTATCAGTCAAGTGACCCAAATGTTTGTGATGCAGATCTCTGACCTGTTTTGTATGGGGATAAGGACATAAGCAACGGTAGGCTATAGGGAATAAATAAGTTGATTTCAAGATGGCTAGCAATGTATTCACTCGTAAGATCTGTGATAATCAATTCATCAGCAAATCCTACGAAGAGAATTAGTAATAATACCTTGGTTAAGATGATAGATGTTAATATTATTGTGAGCACAAATCTGACAACGTACATTGCTTTGAAAAACAATTGTGAAGCATATATCCAAATCGCATGACAGCTTAATTATTATCAGCCACTTTAAACGATAAAAATGGAATTGCGTGCCTTGTTCTACCAGAACCCGAGTTAATGGCTTTGACTCTATCGCTCTGAACTCTCTTAGCTGCCTCATAGTTCCCAATGTATTAGAAAGTGTCACCGCAACGACTACAATATCGAAAACGATGAGTAATAAAGCATTAATGAAATTCGCTGGAAACCACATGAGTAGTCTATTTATAGCAAAACGAGACGCGTCTCACACCTGAAAACAATGTCAATAAACACGTCACCAAGAAACGTTCATCATGACTTACAATAGAAAGTTGTTCACCTCCGTACCAGTTGGTGTGCAACTACCACTGACCGCAAGATACTATGGATCACCATAGATGTCACAACGAGACTAGTGTGAACGAACAGTGACATACCATAAAGCACGTAACACCGCCAATAAAGAGAACACCGAGCACCAAGCTAACCGTTTTCTTGTAAGGGGATACAGCATATGCGCGAGCCATTAAAAGCCCTGGAAAGGTAAATACATGAATATATCATTAGGTAATAAGAGGCATCGTCACCTTGTACTCCGATGAGTGGTAGAATATTAATACTCTGAACAAAGTGTGACCAGTCGTTGCATGCGCTAATTTGACATTAGACAACGTCAAGTAACATGAAAACTTACTAGATGGCTATGTGAGCGTTGGTCATTCAGCAAGCTACAACTTCTCACCTTCGTAGTTGAAAATGAAGGCAATGGAGTTAATAAGTTCAATATGACAGGGTACCGTGCCAAAAGGTATAAGACCGCTCCTAGTTTGAATCTTCTGCCCCAGATATATTTGACTTCGAACTCAAGCATCAGAAGCATATCATAGACGAAGAGTGCTATTCGAAGCATTGAGATGAAAATGTTCTTTGCAAAATTTCTCCTTGCCTCACCGAGGGCAGCTGTATATACATATTGTATAGCTGCACTGTCAAAATTGTAAGATTGGTGACATTGAACAGAGCTGGCTCCTCACGAATCTGACGCCTGCTGGACAAATGTTCAATGCTCAGTTGAGAAGACATCTGGGGTGCTAAGCGGATAATGCGTTGGAATGAAAGGATGATAGATACGAATAAACGGAACGTTTAAGTCTTATAGCATTCTGGAATAGGCGAGCGATAGACATAATATTGCTATCACGCCGCAGCCAAATAGTTTGATGTCAACGAGTGTCCATAGTGAACATCATGAGTGGCACTTCCTTCTTGTCGTCGTGACTATGGGCGATGCAGCTTCGATTGCTGGAGATGATCAAACAAAGATGCGAGGCAAGACCTCATCCCAGAACAAAGACCTCTAACAATTTGGGAAGATAGATTAGGGATGGAGGTTTTGCAACATGTTAATGGGACCTTGCTTTGTGTTTGCTTGTCGCTGGGAGTGACAGTTTCGCCTTCAATAGGGATAGAGATACGGAGTGGCGAGGGGAAAGCGCAAATGCTGAGACCTCGGCTCAGCCCACGCCTTGTTTGGAGTGCATAATATTGGCAAAATATGGACATTAGGACTAGATCAGTGATTCGGGAGAATATATTGGCCTTTGAGAACCTCTGACTTGCTTTGCGGGTTCACATCTCACAGGTGCAAATATTTGTGTGTGTTGCAACTCGTCAGGAGACATGGACACAGAGGACGTCTCGCTGAGCGAGTCATGTTTGTTAGCACAGACATGGCGCAAAAATATCAGATTCGTAATTGGGTCAACTTTGTTCGAATCTGGACAGCCTAAAGTGAGATGGGCTCGGAGCGCGCGCTGTGTGATGCCTGTCGCATTGTCGCTTGATAGGAAATGCGTAGTGCATGGCCAGTCCGATGTTCAAAAAACATGGAGCGGAGTACAGGCTGCTGAAGGAATCCGAGCATAGCTATATTGGTTCGATGTTTTTTTTTTCATTCGCGAACTCGTAGTTTAAACACTGCTCGTTACTTATCAAGCGTTTGGCGCTTTGACTCAGCTTCTGGAACGAACTTCGTTCCAGATACAGAAAACTGTTATTGTCGGACGATGATGACGAAGCGGAATAGTACGAGCGCAGTCATCCGGAACCGGTAATGGCTATTACCGGATTTCAAACCAACATAATATGTCAGACGCACCGGTAATTACAATAACCTTCGAGTCGTATAAAAGCTAGGTAGATAGATCCTAACATCTCAGTCTAATGAACGAGACTGAGATGTAAGTACTTAAATTGTCCCATCATCAACTTTATTAACATTGTAACTAGTCCGTTCTTATAGGTAATTACACCTACAATAAAGAGTCTAATGAACGAGACTGAGATTCCGTTCTTATAGTCACACTTACAGTTATCGTTGTAGAGTCTTTTTTAGGTTTATACATAATACAATAACATCTTTGTTCCAGAAGCTGAGACAGTCTTTTTAGTTGCGCGTACCCTCTCTACACAGGTGAGATAGAGTGTTCGCTAGACTTGAAGGATCGGCAAAGTTGGGTGCGGTGAGATAGAATGCACGCTGGATTTAGAGGGTCAGTCGTGTTGGCTGCGGGTCCGTTGCTTTGTGGCCTGATCGGGGCCTGTATAGCCGGGACACCTACAGTTACAGTGAGAGAAAACAAAACGCACGCTGTGTTTGGAGGATCATCTGTCGAATTGGCTGCGGTGTCCGTTGCCTTGTGGTCTGGTCGGGACACGTGTAGCTGGCCTACAGGTACAGGTAAAGTGTGCACACTGAATTGGAGGGTTGGTCGAGTTGGCCGCGGTGTCCGTTGCTTTGTACTCTGATGGGGACATATGTAGTTTCAGGTGAGGAGGGCATGCTGCATTTGTGAGTGAGGCGATGTCTGCTGTATTCTCTCCAGCCGATGGACACCGTGACGCGTAGGGCCTACTTCTAACAGTGACATAGCTCGGGCCTGGGATGTGGGCACAAGGGGACACCCGTTAGATAGGCCTTATTTCATTCCTGCATCGTGTTTCGATGACGAGGTGTTTCGGATTTGGAACATAACGACTGATGCAACAGCATTAATTCACTGGAATGTAAATACCGTTGGACAAATCATCTTGAGGGAAAGGTACTAAACCACCGAGTCATACTGGTGAATAGCCTCCATCAACACCTAAAACCGATGAGATCTATGATGAGATCTTTGAGATCCCTTGACACGTGGGGTGGATTGATCGGTCGGCGTACACTCCTCCTTTTCTGTTTGGGGACATCAGTGGTGTATTCAAATGACTCACAGAAAAAAAAGGCCTCGTGCACTAATTCAAAGGGAGACACCGACTAGGCGACACACAAGCAAACATTGTCACGGATCGGGCCAGTAGGTAGCTCCCGGGGTCAGAATACGCGAAGGAGTTCAGCAGACAAGACACGTTCCTTCGGCTTCCTCGTCTGCCTTTCTTGTCTTGATCAGCCTTCAACAGCCAAATAATGAACGGGGAAGGATCATAGATCTTTCGAGCACCAATAGCGAGCGATTACCTGAACTGGATATTGACGATGGAGCTATCAAAAACCATCTGGGGAAGTAGCGTTAAATTCTGATCAACCTCCGCTTTCTCTCCATAGACTGAGTACACGGGCTGAGTGTTTAACCCACCTGAAGAATGCTTCCCGTTACTATTTGAATAATATTCAAGTAGTAATATTTAGATTAATAATTAGTACCAGTAAGCTGTACCAGATATCGTTAAGGACTACCTGATAGGAAGGATTGTATATTGCATAGAAGTAGATAGAACTACTACTGCCATCACAAATAAGCCAGTAGATTCCCAGTAGATAATCACAGCCTTTCTCTAGAGTATGGAAGCACTAGAAAGAGAGGCAATAATATTATAATCTTGTTTTTAAACTGATATTGTTTCAGTATCTTTACTTCTAACTACTGCACACATAACTGTTAGAATAACAGTTACCACAATGATTTCTTCATCTATCAATTTCCTGTAGTCACTGGCATATGTTAAAGCCATTTTAGAAGGCAAGTTTTCAACCTGGCTGTAGGAAATTGATATTTCCTCATCTATGGCTCTTCCCTTGGTGGTATTTACAAGAATGAACTGACTGGGAATTGAACCCAGGACTCCCAGTATTCCAGTTTAGTGCTTTAATCACTAAGCTACCATTCCCATGGTCTCAAAGCAATTTTTCTATGTTGCATATTCACCAAGGTCAGGATTTTCTTCATATATTCCAACACTGGCAATCATACCTGACCTCAAATTCCACACTGTTCCTGAGGTGATACAAGTGACAAAAGTCAATGTGTTGTCACATCACTACAATTCCACATGCTGATTAGGAATATGTGAAAATTTACTTAGTTGGAGTTCATGCTTTTACCATCATGGACTCCATGTGCTAACACTTCTATTTACTCTTATTACTCATGCCTTTAACATCATAAACTCTATTTCACCCCAGAATCTACCCCTCAATTGTTACTTACACAAACCTTTAAAGTTTATTCTTGTTACACCTGTTTGCAGTACCTAAGGTGTGGATTGGTTTAGCACACAAAATTCAAACAGCCATAACTCTCTCAGAAATCTCAGAATATCTTTGAAACTTCATATGATTTAATTCTACTCTCCCAATGCAAAGAGCCATGCAGTTTAGAAACATAGGATGTTTTTCTGGTTTGCTAATCCTTTTCCTTATTCACAATTTTCACACCTTCCTTGTTCTTTCATCTCTAATGTTTTTAATTAACATACATGTACCTTATCCACTTTCCAGCCCTCACAGGCTTCTTCCCATTCACTCTCCTTTCCAAACCATTTGGTATATAGGTAGCACTTTCATATGTATGTTCCCTAGTTTAATTATTGTATGTCTACTTGTTTGCTTCACTCAAACTTGTCAACTCATTGTGAATTATCTCAACCCAAAATCTTTGGACAAATTCACCTTTGAGTGACTACCTATATATTATTATTTACAATAGTCTAAACATCTTTCAAAACAATGTAATATAATAGACTGTGACCAACATGGACATGTGAAGTCCATTTGGCTCATAAGGTAGAATTCCTTGGGGTACATATCTCTTCAGAACTATGCATCCTTTCACATGTTATTCTATATTCACAAAATAGCTTACATAATCACAGCTTGCAATCAAAGAAAACAACACAAAAAGACAAAAGAACAAAAACAATAGACCAAAAACACACACACAGGGCTCAACAATCAAGGAACAGATCACTTCAACTCACAGACCAAAAATCAGGATAACACACCTCACAGACCTATGAACAATCACATATACACAACTATGTTTGTTCACACATGGTTGATCACACACAGGCATCAACAGCTAAGTGACAGCTACCAAAAGGAGTCGATAAGACTTAGCAAACATTTCCAAAATGTATGGACTGGAACTGAACCCTTGCCAAGCCATCAGTACCTGTATCCCTTTTGGGACAGCCCCAGACAATCAAACTCACTGTCAAGTTATTTCATCACATAAAAATATGTTGACTAATTTAACCTGTAGTTTTGTGATGACTCAAACATAGTTAGAAGAATTTTTCTTAACAGATTACATATATCTAACCCTGTTTCAAGGACATCATCCCCCCACTTCCTAAAACATTCCAAAGTCATTCCATCACCCTGATTATTTTTATTCTCATTAGAGAAGTATCACAGTAGTTGAAATATTTAAATAGGCTCATAATTCAGACACATGTCAAGGCAGTATAATCTCCACAGTGATTAAATTGTCTCCCTGATCCCTACATTGCTCAGCTACCACTTCTCTGATAAAGAATCATCACTGGCCATTCTATCAGATAGAAAGCTATCTACTGGAATCACCAGTAACTCAAAAACTTTTAAGTTGTTACTTAAAACTCTTATCAACACTCATGTTCTATCACACACAAGCATTAGATGCTCAACTTTGATTCCACATCAGTACCCCATATACATCACTATACAGTTGCTTAGCAATTCATCAGACACTTGTCCAAGTGCTTTGAAGAATAAAAACAAAATATAAATAAAATAAACAAGTTATAAAATTCTCTTTATAAAAATATTCTCACTCCATTTTATTATTACAAACATTCCAAAGGTCATTCACTTTTACTATAGGAGTTCTATTCAACTTTGAACATTATTTCATTCTTATTAGCAACATCTCTGATTGTTAATTAACATTGCAACCATCTATAACTCTTAACACTTATATTTCATTTCTGACAGTGACTTGAACTTGAGACTTGACTTGGACTGGATAACTTGTAACTTGTTATTTACAGAGAGAGGCAGAGGCCTCTATTATATATGTCTACAGCAATAATACAGTATGATGCAAAACAATGTGATAGAGGTGATTGGTAGGAATAGGAGTAATGCATAACAAAGCATGAGAACAAAAAGTACAAGAAAGGAAGCAAGAAAGGAATATCTGACAAAGCAGATAAGCAAGAATGAGTCAAGATAGGGAGAAGAAGTGTTGGAGTAGTAATATTACTACAAGAATAGAATAACAGTTAGTAATGATGAAAAAGTTATCAAACATAGAACAAAGGAAAGGTCAGGTGAAAAAGATAACATGTCTGATAAAAGAACAAAAAGAATGTCACCAATAATATTCCTCAACTTGTCCACTGTCTCCTAAGTGAATTGGATATAGGATGAGTCACTGTGTAAGGACATCCCTCCTAGCACCCACAGATGCCTAGTAGAGGAGAAATAACTCATGCTCATTGAAGCAATATCATTGGCATTCACCAACAACACCTCAGTTAGGGCTAAGACAGACAGAACTTGTTAAATTTCTGTGAGGGGCCAAGACAGCCATCAGCGCAACTGGCCTTTTTTATGTCGTTGAGTTGGCCAACACATGAGCGCAGACACCACGCTCCAAGTCAACTAATAGCAATGCTCTTATGAGCCAATTACTGGTAGGCAGGAAATTTTTTCAGGGCACGTCAGATTCTCGCAACAGTACACGGCAAAGCGGGAAAACGGGACTTAGACATACACATGACCCTGGGTATGGTACCGTATTATGATGGGGTAACTACCTCATGTGCACCGCCTTAAATCAGTCACGCCGCTTACAATGTCCTCCACAACTCTGTCCGCTTTTGAGATAAATTAGAGACCATCGGCGCTTTAAAAGTTACGCCGATTGTAGCAGTTGGGGCATTGCAAAGTTTTAAATCTTCCCGCCAGGGTCCCGTGAAAGCTCACAGGGGTGGCGTTCTATTATAAAAGTGTTAGTGTAGGAAAACATTGACAAATTTGGGAAGTTACATCAGCATATCATGGTGTAAAATAATTTGCAAGGAAGAAACTGTGAATAAAATCTTCAAGGAAGATTTATAAGTTGTCGTGCTTTGTTTGACATCCCCAGTTGTTATAACCTTCACCGGTTGTCACGTATTTCATTTTTATGGCTCCTATTGCTCCAGCGAATAAAAGACCTCGAATACATCTTCTGCCTCTATTCTCCTTTCACGTTGAAATGTATACTTTATACTTTGATACATAAATTGGCGGTACCATCAGAGGCATCAACACAAGCTTATACCAAAATCATCGAGGTAGGTCCCAGTGGTTCCTCGCATTAGCACATATTGAGCTCGAACTAGTAGAGAGGGTAGGCGCAACTAAAAAGACTTTACAATTATATTAGTTTTCTGTATCTAAGAGTAGAAGAAATTACTCACGCCTCAGTGTCTGGAACGAAGATGAGACGTGTCACAGCGCTGAAAACGCTTGATAAGTAACGAGCGGTGTTTAAACTACAAGTCGAACCAATATAGCTACGCTCGGATTCCCTCAACAGAAATTTTGCCTGGTAACTCCTTGGTTACTATGATATCACCTCGAAGAACTAGCGGCTCGCAGTTGAATCTCATTAGTTACCCTCTATCGAGATCTCAATCAGAACACATCAGTGATACATGATATCATTCCAATTAGGGAATTTTTTTCGGAGGTTTCTGAGTCCGATTCTACCCTGAAACGGCTTAGTATATTTGATGTGTTAGAGGGTAAATGGTTGTCACATATATAGCAATTGGTCAAAACATTTAAGCGCCCATCGTTGCTAGTATTTCTCACAAGTTGCTGGACAACTTCTGGCCATTTGTTGGCAAAGCAATTGGAGATAATACTAAGATGTAATACTCCGGCGTATATTACCAGCATGTACTCCAACGACTCTATACATACCATGTTAGTTATTGACTACATCTTTCTCCTCGAAACCCTAATATACTGGTGCATGAAACACCCCCATACATAAACCGATGAGCAGTAGATACCGTTTCCATCAACCTGAAAGGTGGATCTGTAGTAAATTATTCTCGACGCTCAATGACGAGAAGAGAAGCCCCCGACGACGCTTAGACAGATCACTCGTTTGTAATAGATTTGAGGTTCAGGGTGATCCTGTTGATCATAATAGACCATATTCTGTCAAAAATGATTAATATCAAGTCCAACCATAAATGAGATTAAAACGAACATCATAGCAGGCCTAATGAACCGTTCCGGAAACAAATCGTCAACCTTCCAAGCTCTTACAGAGTGATATCTGGCTTGATACGCACTGATTGTGTATAAATTTTAATCCCGGCTGTGATAAAACGTCAATGGCAGCCATTGGTGGGAAATCGACATGGGCAAAAACATACACGAGCATGAAGGACAAGAATCAGCCATACTAGGGTTGAGGAAAGCAAAACTAGAAAGTATCTGGGAACGAAAAGCATTGAATGTTCAAAAACAAGTCAAACATAGCGGAACGTACAGTATGCCATCTCGATGGATCACGTGTAACGTGCGCGCAAGTTTAACTGAACGGGTCGATCTCAGAGTGACGAACATTATGGCAAGAAAGGCCAAGCAATCAAATGCCAGAGAGAGGCAGAGGTGGGCTACTATCCATGGTTCCCTAGATGAATATAGCACACCCCTCGTAAGACCTTCGCGCGAAACATAGAAGGAGAGAGTTTTTTACATACACGGTGAGTCCAGAAATGAAGATACAAACTGTAAAGGAATGACGTCAGATGTTATAGATATAAGTAGACGGCGACATTTAACGTACTATGAAAGGGATCAGCACTTGGAAGCTGGGGGAGGGGTGGCAGATCGCGTCGCGAAAGAAGCAGCGCAGGCTGGTCCGTGCTTAGTGAAGACTGGGACATGATATATATAACAATGCCCCATTGCCACGCAATGATCATTCCTGCCGTGAATAGGACCAATTTTCCATGTGTCTTCCTAGTCATCAACGCCCAGACGCTGTATACAATTGGGGCAACTAAGGACAAGTATTACGGATGAAAATTATAAAACTTGCCGTAACGTTAGAAATCCCTCGGCCGTCGTCGTGAAGAGCATTACTTCAAAGGGCTCCATGAATGCGTAACGAGCGCATCTGTACCTGGATAAGGTCACTCGACGACAGATATTAAGAGAGTACTAACACCTGAGGTGAGTAAAATGTGTCAATAATACGTGTAAAGATTCAAGGCAAAAGACTGACTTGCAGCGTAAATGATTTGGCGAAATACGCTAGCAGGCATAACTTGAGGTCGAGAACGCGGTGAGTGAAGAGTATGGCTGCGTACCAATGAGTGTAACGACAATAAACACAGGGGGAAGATAACGATTCTAGGCATGCTGTGAGGGGGAAAGTAAAATAATGGTATGACAACTGGAGGTTACTATAATAAACATCCAGAATACTGTATCATAATGGGCGATTGGCTTCCGATATTCCAACATAATAGTAGAATTCCTGCGTACCCAGCGTCCTTTTGTTGTTCCAAGCATGTTCAACCTTTTGTGATAGATTAGTACCGGCTCGCGAGAAATCTCGGAATCAACGCCAACCTCATCTCCCAGTGTCAAGAAATAGTCGTACACCCACAGCGCTGATATAGCTACCCAAT
>QMFG01000610.1:0-12203 GCA_003314545.1 Ramaria sp. MG151 | reverse complement strand
GTTTGAAACATCTCGCCTTCTTCACTGTGTGGAGCTAATGGCCGCGAATCTTTCAGCACAGCAGCCTGCGAGGACTTGAAGATCTTTCCTTCCGGCTACGCGGAGCTGCCCAATGACGAAGATTCAGATTCGAGATTTAAGTCCCATTCTGGAAACGAATGAGCTGACATTTAATCGCTCAAAAGCAATCATTTCACCACATGATGGTATCCTGGTCTCTGCTTCCCACGACAGGTTTTGGAGACTTGCTCTTACCTTGCACGGCTTCAGGGTCGGGCCTGTACGTGCCTTCCATTTCAAAGATCGACAATCATCCACAGAAAGGCGGCTTAACTGATTCGTCACCCTCCATCGCCGGACTCGGCTTCGAAAGTTGTAGCGATTTCTCTGTAAGGGTGGAACAGGAGGTTGTGTTGCAGTGACCCCTCTAGTGTCAATGCCTTTAACTTCCACTTAAATCACCATTCCATAAGAAAAATGATACCCACCCACGTCGCTACTCCCCGAGCACATTCAAGAATTAAGAGTTTCAATGCCACATATCCATGGAATCTCTTCCCGTCCCGGCTGGTATCGATTCCAGCAGAACGTGAATCTGTCCAGGAATTAAACCTGACTGTTGCAGAAACAGGCTATCGAGGGCCGCCCGCTTCTTTTAGTTGCGTCGCTTCTCTCGCGACCACAGCCGCGGACTTCTTGTGGGGCGGATCACAACAATGAAACGCCGTTGCTGCATCCCGACAAGCAACTCTTCACCTGGGTATAGCCTTGGGGTTTATTCAAATGTCTACCTGTGCACGAACGAAGCTGCCACTTCGAATATTTTAATATGATTTCCGTGGTTCTGCTTTTTGATATCAGAAATGCTATTCCAAGACTGAAAAATAAAAGCACATCATACAAGCAAGGTCCGACAATCATGACATTGGGCAGGTAGCAGCCCATACAAATCGGTAACGAGATTCATAGGTACGAACAAAGACAAAAGTGCAAACAAATTATAGAGATTACGACAGCAACACGACATAAGGTTTGTCCGTGACCACCTAGTGAATGTCCGTGACAAGAGAACGCTACAGTGATTAAAGTCCGCGCCCGCTCTAGATAGAAGAACAGAAGGAACAATGAGGTTGAACCTTTCCTCTAAAGACTGCTGGCAGTGCGATGAGGAGGACAAAAATAGCAAGGACAAGGAGATACAAGATCCCATACTTCCAAACCTGGGTGTGTGTGAGTAACTTAGTAATATCACAGTAACAAGCTATCTTACTATGGCTTGACGCTGCCTCTTCTGTTTCAGGGAGTACAATGGTGGGCGGATTTGTTTTGAGGGTCGTAGCCAAACTAGAGATACGATGGTATTAGTACGAGAACGATCAGGAATCAGGTGTTCACTTACACAACACTGCCAAAGGTGCAACGCAAGCGCAACCATAGATTAGCACTAATCAGTAAATAACGACAGTTACTCACTAGTGGCGTGTAACCGATCGACGTAGGGGATGAATATTGGAGGCGTTAGCATAAACAGTAGGAAGTGTCCCAAGAGGAAGTCAGAGCTCCACAGGGAAAGTTCGATGATCTTGACAACAAATTCTCGCGCAGGTTGTGACATCACATGGGCGCCTAAACCTCGACCGTACCACTTGCCAGTCCACCAAGCTCGATTGGTTTCGTCGTGTTTGAATTCTCGAGAGAGGAACACAGAAATGAGGATTTTGTGTACCGCACGTTGAATAAATATGACCGCGATCACACCCAATACAGCATGTGATGCGTCCCAGAGCTCAAGGAACCACTGTTGAAGACAGAATGAGCAAGACGAGAGGACCACGTAAGGAAACACGCACCAAGAATTCAAAGAACGCTATAATTCCCACTACAGCTAGGAAATGCGCAATCGACGCCATGACTGCACCAAATTTGGCACAGCACGTGTCAAGCATTGGCCCCAGGAAGAGTGAAACCATGAACAAGACCAACAGCACAGCGGCATTCCAAACGATAGGTCCCAGGGAAATGATGGCAATACGGACGAGAGGACTAGCTGGTTGTATGCGATCAGGTCCCTGTGGGAATGACTTCACAAATGAATACGCAATAATGCTATATGAGACAAAGCTTCAACATTGTAACAATGCTAATAGGTCGGGTCAAACTCACAAAAGAATCGCCAAGGCAATGGGAGCAAGTACTTCGGAGAAGATGACCGTTCTCCAGCCAGCTCGGGGTACATCACCTGAAAGCTTCTCGGAAGGATGTCCCAGTCGCTTCTTCTTATAACCTGTGATCATTGTTCGAGAAAGGCGACAGTACCCAATCCAAGAATTGGCATGTGTACGTGAATTCCCACGCGACATCCAACGCAAGTACTCGCGATAATCAATGATGAAGTCGGTAAAGGCAAATTGATGAGGATTGAACAAGAAAGGCGCAAGGCAAAGAGCCAGTACGGTGATCCAGAAGTATATGAGATGGGGTATCCATATGGCCATTGTGACATAAAGTAGCATAATGAGCGTTCGCATCCCAAGGTAGATGCTTGGTCCCGCGAATCGCGAGTATAGAATACTGAAGGAAATGCGTGTTGTCGCAAAGCCCCGCCCAGTGGCAATATACCGTGCACCTCCGAACGTAAGATTACTGAGGATGGAGTGGGTCTGAATCTGTGTCGAGAATACTTCGAAAAGCGGAGACAATGACATGAAGTGCTTTCCCAAACGGATCGCCGCCCGGACAGTTCCACGCTCAGTCAATTCTATATCATCAGTAGTGAGCTTGGAGTAGTCAAATCGAGGTAGACCAGCTACCTTGCATATACAATGGCATGAATGGGATGACAAGGACTAATGCGATACTGATGATGCAGCGCTTAATCCAATCAAATACAGGTACGAGATTGTAACATCCCCGTGGACCTAAAAATTGACCAATGGAATTGTACGTGCAGATAGTGAGCTGCTTGTTCAATGTTCCCAAGAACACCACTGTCACGAACTATTAACTAGATAAATGGTATCACGGACATGGAAACTCACGTGAAACCATGAAGACCTGGATGGAGAGGATGACCAAGACCTACAAATACAAGTTAACAATCGTAAAGCCAGAGAAGAAGACGGAATCGCACATTATTGATATGGAAGCCTGGATGACCATAATAAAAGGTCAAGAATCGGTCAATGGGCAACTGCGTGCCCATATAATAGTACTCCCGGCTGAGCATCTGCTCCCCCATACCCGTACCAATCTTAGTCTGGAAGTTGAGAATCGTTCCAAAGCCCAAGTCACGCCCTTTCCCGCACTGATAGTATTCCGAGTGCTTAATCCGACCACCACGCCCAAAGGCGTTCATACCCGCGAAGATATCCTCGTTGAGATGCAACCCCTTCTGTGCCTTGGAAACCCCACCACGTGTATTCATGTAAACCGCGTTCAGGAAGTCAGGGTGCCCGTAGTGTAGCTTGCCCTGGAGCCACGCCAGAGTGCGCGCTGCAAGTGTGCCGAATGTCTGTTCTTTCCCGGCAGCAACATCACCGAGTATACCAATATTCTCCGAGAAAATATACTCGCGAGCACCGACAATAGCAACCGGAGCTTTCTTGAACTCCTTGTGTCCCCAAGTAGCGTACGGGCTCTGGTTGGACATGGCGTACTCTTCGAACTCGCCAAGTAAATTCCGGATCTTGAGGCACTCTTCGAGATAGTTGTCCTGGTTCGCATCAATGAGCTGCAAATATTCTCCACGATAGAAGATGATCGCGTGGTTCTGATTGTCCGACTTGCCATCACCCAAAATCGGGTTTCCAGGGAGCTCGACCCGGAACTTGGGTCGGCGCTTGCCTGTCTCTGGGTTGAAATCGGAATGTCCATCGATGAGCGCGGAGAAAAGTCGGGGTTCACCACGGCCAGGTTCCTCATCGAGATATGCAATCTGTAGATCCGGATAGGCGCGTAACAGGAACTCGGCATTCTCTTGCTCCTCTTTATTAAACTTCGAGTACCGTTGCATCGAAACAACAAACTTGAACTTGCGCCGCGCCATTCTCTCAAGCTCACGTTCAAGCTTATCCGTATTCCCACCAAAGATCTGCACAACCTCCGGGTTTTCAACGCGGTAAAGTAGCTTGATGGCTTTGCTGTAGTTCATCATCCCTGATACCGTCCGGTACAATGTCTGGGCACGGAGTGATGCCCATATCCGTGTGCGTAGTGTATATTCTGGTGACGAACTCTTGAACCCAAGACAGTAGAATGGCAAATCATCAACTTTGCTGCCTGACTTTTCGTCCCCAGCGAACGGATTGCCACCACCAGTCTCGTCCGACAGCATCTTAGTGTCCTTCACAAAATTGTCCCACTCGATAGGATGCAACTGTTTGAGATACTCGAGAAGTGTAACACGCGTGTGCTGATCCTCCTCACGAATAATTTCTCGCAAGGAAAGCAGGATCTTCTCCGAATAATGTGGAGTAAGCACAGTAAATGTCGGCATGGAGTCTACGGGCAGCGGTTCCGGAAGGTTGGTGGTGAGAGACTGAGCAAAGAACGAGATGCGGCGCTCAGCCTCGCTCCCAGGTGGAAAGAACTCCCCCTTGAAACCCTTTTCAGTTTGGGAGATGAAGAATGGCGGTGCACGCAGGATACGTCGACCGTCGGTGTCGGATTGCACTTGATGATACAACAATTTTTGGACGTGATCAATAGACAGAAGATGCTCCCGGTACATCGATATAATGATTGCATTCCAAATTTGCGAAACGAGCACCTGGACATTATATCAGCGGAACATTTTCATCCTAAAACAAATAAACACGGACTTTAGGTTTGTATTTTACCTCCATATCACCTGTAGCAAGAATCTTCGCGTAGATCCGCTTCGGCAGCCGCGTGTAGATATCCGCCCACGGAGTCCAGATCGACAACCCAAGTGCAAAGGAACGCGCGATACTGAACACGGTGTTCCAAATGACGTACCAGAGGAAAGTATCCAAGAAGAATAGAACCAGATCCATGAGATACATTATTGTCAACGTGAAGGCTGCTTGATTCCTGCAAAGAGCATGACCAAAGTACTTGTCGTTGCAGCCCTGGATCTTCATGTTGACCATGACACGGATAGGATCACGGAACGAGAGGGTGAGGAAAAAGTACGACTCGGTGAACTTGCATCCAAAGATAAGTACCCAAAGCGTGATTGACGCGAGCCGCGATTTTCGATCGACAGTGGCGTAGCTCGCTGTGAATGTCTGACTCGCCAGATACTTTCGCGATTTACCTGCTACGCGGTCTCCAAACATGCGGCCCGAGGGCATAATGGAGAACAGGAGTGTGGCAACAACACTGATGAAAAATTGCACAATGCCAAGAATGAGCGGCAGCTGACTGGTAGAGTTGTTGAAAAATGCAATGTAAAACGTGGGACCGACTGTCAAAGCAAGCATGACAAAAAGGAAAAGGAGTCTCCGTGTCAAGTGTGCGGTATTGTTCCATGTCGTAGGGATATATGAGAACTCTAGAACAGTTGCAAGGATCATGATGATTGTCGCCACCCCACCGCCTAGCGCGGTCGCAGACCACGTCATAGCGGCAGTCGGCTTCGTGCTGTTTCCAGTGCTATATATAGTTGGGGAGTTGTAGGCAGTAAAGAACCAATACATTGAGACATGTATGACCCAGATCCGGTTGAAATTGACGAGGAGATGTAGGAACGAGCGCTTTTCAAAATATGACTTGAAGAAAACACGACTCCAATCGATCCGGTCGAACTTCATGAACCGCTGCGGGGGCGGGACATCCACGAGACGGGTCTGTCAAAGAGGGTAAGGACAAGGCATTATAGATATAGAAAGAAGTATACACCCACCTTGTCGGTGAGAACGATACGTGCGATGCCCTCCGGATACCAAAACAGCTGGTTGACGTCATCATAACCAATGATCTGGTCATGGTCCCTCTCGCGGCGGACAAACTTTCCCTCCACAACCTCGTAGCCTTGGTCACGAATGAAGCGGTACAAAGGCTTGATAACCGCACGGAGATAAAGCCCCTCTGGCACAGGCTCGATCCGACTCTGGCACTCGGGAGAGCGGTAGTAGTCATCCGCGCACTTGAAGATGAAGCACAAACACTCCGGTACGAATCTAACCTGCGCCGCTTCTCCCCAACATAGAAGATAGAGCGCAAGCTGCCGGAGACGGTCATATTGGCTCATATTGTTCATCGCCTGTCGCCATCGTTCGTGAGCTGAGTGAAGAGATTTTTCGGAGCTCGAGCGCGGGCCTGTGCCTCGCTTCACACTTTTAAGCCTCTGGAGTCCAGGGTTTTGCGTTGCGCCAACTGCATCATCCAGATCGAGCTGGGCGGCAAAGTACCATTTGCGATAGTTGGCGTGCTCCCCGCCGATATAGTCAGCATGAAGGGTAAGCAGGGCTTGGTTTGGAGTCATGCGAGAGGCACGGCTGTCGAGTAACTGCATGAGAAAGTCGAACTGTTGACGAGTCAGACAAGCGGCCTGGAAGGGCTGACAAAACGCATACCATGTTCCGCATCGAGTCACGCTGGAACCCGAATTTTTGCGTGAGATCCAAGAAAATGTCTTCGATCTCCCTAGGAAGAGTGTCAGCGGGCGGCATATGAGGGCATGGGTGAAATACTGCGGACGCACTCCTTCGACAAGGGAATCTGGCGATCCACAGTCCACGCAGCGTACGGCTCGCGGGTTGGGCCGCTAGTAAAATCGGTAGTGGTAGGCGTATACTCATGAGTCTGGTAGTCAGAAGGGGCGTAACGTGCACCGTATGCGTCAGCCTCAGAGTCGGTGTCGCCGTCTCGTTTGTGGGCTGGCAAGGAATATAAGAGAGGAATGGAAGATACTACGTGAAATAAGACCAACCATACGCATCGTAGTTGCCTTGATTGTCGTAGTATCGCTCTCCCGGAGCGCTGGCGTCTGAATGGGTAGTGTCCCTGCGATCGTAACCGTTGTCCATCTCGGACTCGTCGTAGTACCTTTTATTTGCGAATGGGTTGGGGCCGCGCGACATGGCGACGCTTCAAGTACTTGGTCGTTATCAGTTGGACGTAACTGCGACTGCTGGCGGTCCGAAGCAAGGAGTGCCGTGCGTGGCAGACCATGTGACATACGTGACACCTCTCCTTTAGTGGCGTTACTGCCTCCGATTAGTCTCTTCCAAAGCGATAGCAAAATTCTCCAATAATACGACATTCTTGAGGTATGCTGAGGTATGATTTATATTTACAATCTGCTTATAATGTTCAAACAATGTCGACATTAGGAACTCGTCCACTCTGTGAGCTGTACTAGCATGTCTCAACCTCAGATCGTGCGAGAATTCACGAACACCCTATTACGACTTTGGGTGGCTGTTACGGAGTCTTGAGATCCGCCACCAACTCTGAGCGAGCTGAGCTGAGTTTGCGCCTACCGAAACACCTTTGCGAAAAGGGTCGAGGGCCGTCATTGCTGCAGCTGTGAAATTTACTGTGGGCACCACGGCATTAGGTGCTCGCGCACTCCACGCTTGTGTCTCATCGACTCGGTCCGTACGATGATTCATGAACACCGCGACTTAGGGTTGCTGGCATAGATGCTGGGAACAGTCCTCTCCCCAATCCTTTCGACCCGCACTTCGATCACAACATGGACGCATTCCTTCCAAAAGGCGAGAAGCAGCAATCGCATCGTAGATGTCCCATCAAGTCTGTAAAATGGTTCCACTGTGAACATTTTCTGCCTGGAAGTGGTAGCAAATGCTCACGATTTGTTTGTTCCCTTGATGCATTGTCCTCGAGTATGCGGAATCTTTCCAAGCTAGAAACTTATGCTAACATGCCACTCACCTTTCTGTTCAGACGTCGCACAGTTTCCTGAAATTCATCAACGGAAAGGAATTTGTTTGAGGCTACAGTTTCCAGACTGTTAAGGTATCAATGCGTGAGCCATTATAATGATTGACAGCAAAGTCATTAATGTCCTTGTTTCCTACTGCTAGCCGGCAAGCGCACAGGAATATGGTGCCGTGGCGTCATTTGCAAAGAAAAAGTACTGGGAGGTGGCGGTCAGGAGGATATACGATGTGATGTGAGAACCTCAACATACCTTTATAGACTCCCCGTCACGTTATTATCCCAGTTAAACAAGGACAGCAGGATATGACTATGTGACTGTTGGACGCCTAGAAAGCGTCCCAGAACGCAAGGCGCATCAGGAATGCTTTCATGACGACCGTTTCGAAGCCCTTCACTCGGTATCATTCAAAGCTGTTTCTAACTGAATCCCTTCTGGGCAGAGTGTAATTTTGTGCACTGTCGCCGGAGAAACTAGGGCAAGTATTGATCACGTGACAGATTTGTAGTCTGAATTCGCCCAAGAAGACCATATGCAATGCTTTCACGACCACTGTTTCGATGGAGGTCGCAGAACCTTCAACTCTGACCACCCCTCCATGTTATATTGACTCGCTGCTGTGCCGTGTTGGAATGTTGCTTCTGAAAGACATTCCATTATTCTACCTACTAGCTGCGCCGGCGACCGAAGGCTGCCGTGGGTACACAAGGGCCTTTGGCTGCGCTCGGTAAATCCTTTACTTTAGTGCAGTTAATACCTTCCGGTCACGCATTCTCTTCATGTTTTCATTATTCCTCAACTAATCCATTTATCTCTCTGCCTATATATTATTTCCAAATGAAATCTATCCATCTCTGTCTTCTAAATTATTTTCATCCATCTCATGATATCTGGTATTACCAAAAATCAAATCGGCTCAGTCGGCTTAAGCAGCACATCTCAGCCCTCTCAACACCAACATAAACCTTTTGTTGCTAATAGGGTAAATGCCAGACATGCTGGAAACTGACAATGATGTAACTTAAATTGAAGGATGAATACCAACTGTCGCGCACTTAGGCTGCATCAATCAAAGCCCAGCTCCATTGCAGAGTCTCAAACTAGGACCTGGGTCCTGAAAGAGTGACATAGATACACCTAACTTCTTTCAAGCTGGGACTGAGCCAAGCCATCCATGTTGATAAAATTGAGATATTCTACAGGTTGTCCCCTGACACTGAGGAGCAAAGAGAACAATATCCTGTTTCTTCCCTTTTTTTTATTTTGTCCCATATTAGATTCATCTCATCTCTTGCCCTATGTTCTTTTCTCTCTCTTCTATCCTTCTCTAGCACTAGTTGTTCTTACTAGTGCTCTTATATTTGCCTTTGTCTGGTTGCTATATACCCAGTTGCTTAGGTAAGGGAATCCTCACCCATTTCTCTTTGGATCTCCCTTACCAGCTTAGTGTGATCTTGTAAGTAACCTTAGATTTGAGTCCCCTTGCAGTCCTAGGCAAGCCATTTGTGGGATAGTATCCCCTCCATTAGGTTTGCCAGCAGGTATATCCCAGGCACAGTTGAAGCTGTCCTTACACTTAGCTGTTTTAATAGAATCTGCACTGGCATATACATAACCTTCTCCTAGAAACTTCTTGGATCAAGGAGATTTCATTCACTCAAACATTTCTGGGAAAAGAATGGTACATCCTGAGAGAGAAGTGTTTATTTTTTAAAGCATTGTTATCCTCAGTTTCAGGACAATTTCAGGATTACAAACTATGTGCTAGGGTCAGGCACAATTATGATCCAGTGGAAGATCCTTTCCATGACCTAGAGTTAGAAACCATTGTATAAATTAAGCACTTTGTTTTGATTTACTCATGCTCCAGAGTCAACTAAACCTTGGACCATTTAGAAAGCAAGGCTTTAGAATCTTAGAACCTTTTCTTATATTTCTATCCATTTCCCTCTGGTTAGAATTAGTACATTAATTGTTCATAACCCTGTATCTTAGCCTCTTGTCCCTGACACCCTTCAAACCCTCCTTGTATCTTGTATCTAGATCTCAGTTCTAATACTAACTTAAGTACTCAACATCTACTTCTATACATATTTTTGTATTCTAGTTCCTTGAAACCAAGTCCTATCCTACTACTTGGAACACTGAAATTCTGACCTCTGTATCTGGAACCCAGCAACAGCCTTCCATCTATCTCTTCCAACACCTTTTAACAATATCCTCTTATCCATTACCTATGGTACCTATGGATAACAGGCAAAGTCTAGTGAAACTTGCCCCACAGGCCACTGTGATCAAGTTGATTCAGAGAATGTTGGTTTATGTACTGTTGTGAATGGTTTGATCACATAGGCACTACATGTGTCTGTGTCTGCATCTGTGTTTGAGTTTTTTCTCACTCTCATGCTTTTCCTCTGCTTTATCCAATACAAAATCTCTCAGGGTCCTCAATAGCTTCTACTGCAAAGCAATACTGCAGGGACTTATCCTAGATGATGAGTTAAATATATAACGGTGAAGTCTCATCAAGGGAAATAGATACTTCAAGTACGCTATGGCATGTAGAATCAGAGGCAAGGAAAATACTGTTGGTGTATATAGGTGCACATGAGCAAGCCAGGTGGACACCTATGCATCCAGAGTTACATTTTTTTGTTGTTCTCGTTAGCCTTTTCAGTCCCCTGTCAGGATTGTTATTCATCTGCTCGGCTATCTGTTCCTGACCGACCAAATGTGAAACTGAGGCTCATCTAAAATTAAAAATTGAGTTACTCTGAATTTTAATAACGGTTGATGAAGGGTCACAAATAGCTCAAAATTATGAAACAACTGTTTGAGGTTTCATTGACAAAAATTCCAACAGTCGAAGCTTGATGGCTTGTCTCATGATATGATCCATAGCAGTCTGAAGGAGGCGCCTGAGCTCCAAATCCAGCCAGCTTGAGCGGGTAAGAACTTCTGTCATAATGGACATGGCACGTTATTTGAACTGGTTGATTTGAGAGTGAAGAGCGGAACTGATCCAATGATCAATACTTAATATTAGTAGAGTCTCGATATCGAGGTCCCTTGGCGGGAATGGCCGCTACATGATATTCTCTACGCCACCCCTTAATGTCATCTCAATTCTTGGAACCTCTGACACGCCGCGAGCGAATAGTTTTCTTTATCTCATATATAGTCTCACACGACCATCCCTGTCATACCTCCGGATTGGAATTCACCGTGCAACCACCAGCCTTTCGTGCGCCATCGAAGCTGCTACTTGATCCCCTTTAAGGCGACGCCATCAAGTAATTACAGTTCATTCCGCTTCGATGCACAAGGCTTATCGACCTATACAGGAAACATCCTAATATAACACCAGCAAAAATCCCACACTGTCCAACAGAGTTCTTTACAGGCGGTACACATGAAGCTCCGAAATTCCAATGTCAGTAAGGACACCGATGCCATCGGACACTACTCAGCAAGTATTGCTTTAGCTCAAAGATGATAAACCAAAAAAACTTTGATCATTAGACTCTAGAACTAGCTGTTCGCGTGGATCCATCGTAATACAAAAAATAATCTCCTGCATTCCCAAAACGAACAGAACTGCAGCCGGTACCCGATAGGGGGGAAAGTTGCAGCTACTTCACATGCACAGCACAGCGTGCCACCATTTCGAAGCAGCAAACACGGCCTTTTGCGCTAATGCTCATGGGTGGCGGGACAAAGAACCTCATGTGAGCTTATATTGGTCAAAATGACCACCCTTGTGAAAAGAGCGTCACGCGGTCTTGCGTAGCAACCCTCTAATTGGAAGGCGTCATTAATGTTACATCGCCTGACTGCTGGACCAGCCCAAGTAGAACTAATCTTAAGCTTCCTCGCTGTGCTTGTACCACCACTGGGGGGACCTCTGAAGGGATGCCAGCTTTCGACAATACGCTGGGCGCGTTGCTGACCTCGCTGATGGTCTCCTTGACTTTATACGGCATTACCCTCGTGCAGGCATATGTAAGTCGCCTCCGCTCGTCACATATATATGACCTCCCTAAACACCCTTCGAGACATATTTTATCACGTATAGGGATGATCGACGACATGTAAAGGCCTTGGTACGAATTCCACTACCTAGATAGTCTAGATACATCGTGAAATAACTATTTCCACAGGTCATTTCCCTCCTGTAAGTTTATGGCACAGTTCTTAGCTGGGACAACTGACATCTCCAATCATAGTCTCCTCGATACACTCGGTTAGTGGCTGCAAAAGTTCACACTTCACGGCAGAACCGTTGACGTACAGCCCAGAGTCGATCTTTATATCACACGCGGTGTACGAACTC